>BQKN01063806.1:0-40627 GCA_022839385.1 Asparagus kiusianus | reverse complement strand
TTATCTTATATATTTGCTAGATTGATTTGAGTTTAGATTTCATATTTATTTATTGTTTCACACACAACCATTGAGCTTGAATATTTTTACATATAGTATATTTGGGTTGTGGGTGTGATTGAGTGGGCTTAAACTTAGTTCTCACCTTGTTAGAGAATAAAATCTTTTACTTGAGCTTATTGTGAGATACACTTTGTAATACACAAGTACACTGAAAGGAGTGTGTTGTGAGAGACGGGGTCGATTCCAAGAGGAGTGGCATCGGTAGTAAAGCCTAGAGAGAGGTTGTAAATCCGAGCACTTGAGGAATAAGAGAAGGGCTAAGTCAATACTTAGATGGTGTATTGTGTAGTTATAAGTGTGTGAGTTGTAAACATTTGTCGGTGAGTGTAAAAAACCGATTGTGAGAGTTTTCGCTGAGCTAGGAAACCGAGTGTGTAGTATCTTTGTTGAAAGATAGTGGAGATATCCTCGAGGTGAGGGGCGGAGACGTGGGTCAAGGGTTGACCGAACTGCGTGATCATATGTTTGTGTTTGTGTTTACATTGGTGTATTTTCTTGTGCTCATTGTTTATCATATATTGTCTTTGTGTCATTGTTTATTTCACCCTTGTTTAATTATATATTCTTGCTCATAATTTGTTGAATATCTCCCTTGCAAGAATAAATTAGTTAATAAGTTTTTAATTAGCATTAAATCGGATTATATTAGCATATACCCTATTCACCCCCTAGGATAATTCCACTTGTGTCGGAATCACAGGAGACTCTTCCCTTATACTTGAAGAACCTCCGGGCACATGCTCAGCTGCTAAACACTACTTCTTTGAAGCCTCCTGTGGAAGATAAGCTTGCAACAACCTCTTTTGCTGATTTCCTCTTTCTCTGCTAGGTGCTCCTCGACGAACTGCGGATTGTAATGGTTCCCATATACTAACATCAACTGGCCTTTGAGATGAATGTTGCCCACTCGATGCCTCCCATTCTTCATCTTCTAGCGTGCCTTTCTCTAGAAAATCTTGAAGGCCAGGAGCTTTACTCCTTGAACCTTTCCTAGCTAATTCCTATACTTTCGAGTGGCAACCAATTTTATTCACCTAAACATTAGAATTGGGGACGATCACCCTACTATACCACTTGCGGAACCCTAACGTAGCAGTTAGGTAGTGATGAGGAAGCGTGAATTTGGCTCCTATAACCCTGGTAGCAAAATTGTACCAAGCACAAGCACCATCCACCAAGCTCCATGTGCAAAAGAATCTTGGATCTAAATTCCTAACCAAAAGTTGGTCATGTCTTAACTGACGAGCAAATCGGCAAAGCAAGTATGACTCGATATAGCACTCAATTTCATTTAACCTAGCAATGATTTGGCCTGGCTTGATGTTGACCAGCCAATTTTGAAGCACCCACTGGATAAGCAAGTAAATCCTTTAGTACCTACACCATCTTCAAATTCACCTCCGGGGTTAGTACTATCCATCTCAAGAAAATAAACAGTAGATGCAGTAATGATCTTTCTTCTGAAGGGTTTGCCGAATCCCCACAAGGTACTGGATGGTCATTTTTGAGCCCTCATACCTCTGAAGTAATGAGACTCCATCTCTACTTGGTGTAGCAGTTAACTACCTTAGCCCATGATGTATGCAACTGACTATTTCCAAAAGGAGGGCCAAGCTATACCCGGTGGCAAGCATTACAGTAGGGAATAACATCTTGACAGAAATGTGGTCTTTTGGTCGGGAAGGGACAACACAACCCTTTAGCCAGATTGAAAAGAATCCTGCAAGCAGAGCCAACTCAAATATCGATTTCTTAGTTTGATGGTGAAAATTTTCTAATTTATCCCTCGCATGGAACCCACATTCAACCAACTTGGTAGTATGAAGCACTTGACCCTTATTGAAAATCTGGGTCACAAATTTCACCTCCGTCGCTAGATGGATTGAATCAACATTACTCTTCTTACTAACATTAGGAAATAGACATTCAGCCTAAGGGACGTGAGTAATAGTGGAATCATATCTAGTGATCGCAACAACCCTTTGCCATATAAGAAAGTGGTATACCAACTCCCGGAACACCTCTTCTGTAAAACCCCAAAAAAATTGAGTAGATTGATAAATTAAATTAATATGTGATTAATTATTATAAGTGGATATTTATTGAGATAAATATCATTAAATAGTGTATGAGTATATTAACAAGTATTTTGAGTATAAACAAGTTCATACATGAGAATAGAACGAGTCGAAAACATGCACAAAGGAAAAATCTTGAGGAACTAGAAATTCCCAGTCCTGTCGACCGCTGCAGTTGACCATAGCCCGGTCGACCATCGCAGTCGACTGCGGAACTTGTTTTCTGTTTTTCCTGATCTGAGTTGGTTTCGGATGTTTGAGGCCCATATTCATTTTCTCCGCTACATATACACATTGTTAACGAGTTTATCAGTATTCTTTCATATTTTTGAAACCCTAGCAGCCACCAAGCAATTTTTACAAAACCCTAAATTGATATTTGAGAAAGATTAAAGGCTTTTTAAGTGGGATTTCGGTTTGTGGCTTGGAGATCTATATTGAAATTCAATCTCTCACATTTTAAATCAAGTCTCAGGCGTGTTTTACTTCTGTTAATTCCTCTCCCCTGTTTTAAAAAGTTTTTGATGAGATTTAGATGTGTTTTATAGAGCCTAATTGACTAATTTGTTGATAAAAAAACAAATCTTTTATATTATATGTATAAATACCAAATCTTTTCATGTTTAAGAGTTTAAGAATGAGATTTTAGAAGTGTTCTAAGATCTGAAAGTAATCAATAAAGTTGTTTAATTGAGATTTGATAATTTTAATCGTCATATTGATGTTTCATGCATGTTTAAGGGTTTAAATATGTTTGACTATGAAATTAATCATGTTATATATGTTTGATATTTCTCAGAGATGATAATCTGATGTTCACTATGTTCTACACATGTTTCAGTATAAATTAAACCAGTTTAGATCACAAACACATGTCACGAACACAACATAGTGCAAAACCTGTACAGAACAGAACTCTGGAATCGCATTCGGTCAACTGCGCCTATGCGGCGGTCGATCGCGTGCTAGGCAGAGGCCTGGGCAACTCCTAAAACACATCACGGTCGACCGCCGCATATATGCGGTCGACCGCCCATCACACATTTGGGCTGTGCATGTTTTTCTTCACTGTTTCTGTTTTCGAAAGATGTTTCTCGATGTTGCTATGTTGTATTACGAACCTTATGAGTTGTTTAACACCTGAGTTGCTGGTGAACACCAGATATTGACACGCACACCGAGATTTGTGCATGTACACTTAGTTTATATTGAATTGACATGCATTGTCGAGATACTTGACACACGTTAAGTTGATGAAAGTGAAATAACATATGATAAAGCATTGCTCATCAGTTATGGATGCTTAGTGTGGTTGTTTGTCCTGTAATGAGACCTCGTTTGTACCACACTAGAAGTATTTGGTTGTTTTTTTCGTAATGAGACCTCGGTTGTACCAAATACTTGAAGGTGAATGGTGTATTTTTTTAGGTTGGGCTGATGTGCCTATTCACCATTGTACGATCATTTGGAAGCATATCCAGAATAAGGAGATAAAACCTATTACCGTAAAATGATTGAGTAAGGAATTTGAACCCACATGTCATTGTGATAACCTTACAAAAGTATCATTATTTCATGTAGCTGGCATAGAGAGATAAAACCTATTGCCACAGAGCGATTGAGTAAGAACCTTACAAGAGTATCGCTATTGCAAGTAGAGATGCAAACATATATACAGTTGTAGTATGATCCCATGCAATTTACCCATGAGTAGGTTATACATTGGATATATGACATACATAACATGGTATATTGTAATATTTGAGCTGGATAATATTTCTTACGATGGTGCCAGCTACCCGAGGGTAGTCTAAAATTGTGACAAATTGTTTTATTATGATTGAGGATAGAAGTTGTAATATTTCTGTTTGTGAGAATTGTTCATAAATAGGTTTGAAGTTAGTAGTTAGAGATTCATAGCTCGAGATATATGGTATATACATGAGGGTTTCTTTGTTTGAATTATTTCGCTCGATGTACTAGTCTCATATTGTATATTTCTAATTACTAATTTCACTTGCATATTTATTTCTTAGTTGGGATACGAGGTATATACATGAGGGTTTCCTTGTTTAGATTATTTCACTCGATGTACCCATTCTCATGTTATGAATCTCTAAATACCAATTTCAGTTTAGCGCAGTATTGATAACTTTATATTTATATGTATTAACTAGTATTTTCTTATATACGACTACCCCTTCCACTTCGGGGCGGTAGAGATGATCTCACTAGCGCTTGACGCTCATTGTTTCCCCTCTTTTCAGGTGACGAGTCAAGCGTACGGAGTATCGCAGGTTGATGGAGACGCATCTTAGCATCCATCTTAGTTATTTTATTAGTAGTTATTTACAAAGCTCCACAGTAATTGTTCATTTTCAGACCCTAGAGATTGTATCTTTATTTTGTAGAGGCTGTTTGCCTTAGAGAGATTTCTTTTAACTCTTGATTATGAGACTTGGTACATTTATTATAGTTCAGAGATATTCTTATATTATTTCAGTTAGGCTCATGTGTTGATCATTCTCATACTTCTTCTGTGCATATTCTATTCTTATACTATTCTCATTATTTGCCTATTTTGTACCTTCACCTATTTGTTGACTCTTCTAGAGAGATAGTAACTATGAAGGTAAACGTATCGTAGCATGATGTTGGTGCTTGGAAGGTTTGACAATCCGGGTTTCACCTTGGATTGCAGCCTTGTGTGAAACCTGGGGCATCACAGTTGGTATCAGAGCTTTATGTTCCAACATCCTTAGGATCATTCCCGTGTTATATTGTGGAGCTAGGATAGGGTTTTCTAGGAATCATGTATAGAGTCCGATAGGAATTCCTAGTATGAGTGAGGATGTATTATATATATATATATATATATATATATATATATATATATATATATATACACACACGAAAATTACCAAATTTTTTTATGAACTTTTGCTTGAAGTATAAAGCATGCTGTGAGTGATAAGTAATACTATTTTCCTATTGGTATACATTTTATTTTTATACCTAGGATCCCATTTACTGTGTCTTATAAGCTTTATTTTGAAAACCGTAGATGTTAGGATGAGTAGAGCAAGCTGATTCAGAGCTTGAGCCGCAGCAGACTTTACAGTATTTGATCGACATCCTAACATCATTTACAGCTAGAATAGCGGCCCTAGAAGAGCATTTGGACAACCAGATGTCACTAGCAGCACCATCATTTGAACTTCCTACACCAGTCGCACCAGCTGAGTATATTATAATGGTGACATCAGAAGTTGCGCTAACCCAAACTACCATTGAAGTTACAAGAAAGGAAGAGAGCCCTAAGACAGGAGAAACCGGAGACAAGGGCAAGAACAAACAGTCATTCACAGAACCAGAAGGGCCTCAGTTAGATAATCAAAATCAACAGAATAATACCAGTCTGAGGGAACAACCAGATCAGACAACTTCAAAGCAGTGCAGATTTATTAGATTTTGTTATAACTATAACAAATTTGGTCATAGAGCCACAGAGTGTCCTGGGGAATCAATGAGAGGCCAGCAAAACAAGGGACAAAAATTAAAAAATGTACTAAGAGCATGGAAACAACGCAAAATGTAGGGTGCATGTTATAAATGCCACAAGATTGGACATAGAGAGAGAGAGATTGTCGTGAAGTACCAGTAGGAGGTCAGCAGGATAGAGACTAGAAAATCAGCAGTCATATAATTGCAAGCGTGGCGAGCAACAGAGGATCGAACCACCTCTGTCAGCTTCAAGAATTGAAGATCAGATGCATGTAAATCAGGAGCAACCTCCGAGTCAAAGAGATTCACATGCTACATAGCCTACAGTGAAACATAACATAACGATCAATCTAGTTTTTGTAATATACTATGTGATTTTGATGTGAGCAGAATCATAATGGAAGGTATGTTCTCGGTGAACTCCTTCTCAATTCGTATCTTTTGAGAATAGAAACTTCGTAATCTATCTATCCAAATATGCTATCATGGATAGCCTTCTGTTAGATACACATTCTCTAGACATACCTTTTTCAACCTTCACTCCTTTGGGAGAGGCATCCCTCTTAAAGAATATTTTGAAGGAGATGCAATATCAACTTAGATGAGTCTAAGTTCATAGTTGGTTTATTTGTTTATATATTCGAGCTTGATGTGCTGTTTTGGTATGGATTGGTTACTTTCCTACACGTTAGTATCGACTGTTGGTGAAGACAGTCATCTTGCGAGTATTTGATAGATTTGTATAGATAGTAACAACCTCATAGGGAAACTAGAATGCAGAGTCATTTCTGGAATACGTCAAGGGGGTGATGAGACAAGATCGGGGTGCATATTTGAGTGAGACATGAGTGGTCTCAGAGTATCATGATGTCTTGCAGGACATACCAGGTTTACCTCCAGCGAGAGAGGTTGAGTTTTACATTGAGTTATAGCTAGGCACCACACCGATATCCTAGCACCTTATCATATAACACTTGTTAAGATGAAGAAGCTTTAGATCCAATTAGATATCTGCTATAGAGAATTTATGATTTGGTTGATTGGTAGAGCGTGACTGGGAATAGTTTCTCGAAGATTAATCTTCGTTCTAGTTATCAGTTGTTGCGGATTCGAGAGTTGGATATCCCTAAGATCGCCTTTCTGACTCGATATGAGTCTTTCGAGTTTCTTGTCATACCGTTTGGACTAACCATTGCACCCACGGTATTTATGGGATTGATGAATCGGATTTTTCGTCCATACTTGGAACAATTTGTTATAGCATTCGTCGATGATATTCCTATCTATTCAGGATCGGAGGCCGAGCATGAACAACATTTGAGGTTAGCATTACAGATGTTGCGGGGGCACCAGCTATACGCTAATTTTTAGCAAGTATGAATTCTAGTTATATGAGATCTAAAATTTGGAACATGTTATTAGCCGAGAGGACGTTGCAAAAGAATCCAGCTAAGGTGTAGATCGTTTCAAAGATTTATAACTTCTTAGTTTTGGACTGGCTATTATATAGAAAGATACTTAGAGATTTTTCAAAGATTTCGACGTCACTTACACGCCTTATGAAGAAGGGTGTACAGTTTATTTAAAGCATAGAGTGCCAAAAAACATTTGAAGGTTAAATTGATTACAGCACCGGTGATGGGTATTCGGATTAGTGATAAAATTTTTGATCGTTTACACGTATGTGAATGTATCGGGTCCTAGAGGTGTTTTGACGCAGACCCAGAGAGAAAAGATTTGTATTTTAAGATAATTGAGGACTCAAGAGCAAAATTATCCCATATATGGTTTGAAGATAGCCACAATGGTTTTCACATAGAAGAAATTAAGACATCATTTGTATGGAGTACAAAGGAAACTATATACGGATTATCAGAGCTTGGAAGTAATTTCTTCCCAGAAGAAATTTAACTAGAGGCAACATCAAAGAGTTGAGTTTATTAAAGATTATGAGTTTGCAATTTAGTATCCTTAAGGAAAGACGAGTGTTGTCGCAGACGCGTTGAGTATAAAGCATTGTTGTAAATATACAGTTTTGAAGTGTTTAATGTTTATTGCATCGAGAACTTTACACTCTCAGCCAGATTAGCTTTAGACAAGAGATTAGCGGAAACAACATTTTCTTAGGAGCTTTATCAGTGAAGTCATCTTGGAGTTATGGAAAGATCAGTACCCAGTTATAAGATTCTTAGATAAAAAATCTGATAGAAGGAAGCTTCTATAGAGACTAAAGCAGAATGAACCATCGAAACCGACGGGGGTTTCCAAATTAAGGGTCGGCTAGTGATGCCAGGGTATCCACAATTTAAGAAGGATTTTTTTGATGAGGCATATCGTACTAAGTATATAGTATATCTAGACACATAGGAAATGTACAAAGAATTGAAAGGAGGTGTTAACGGAGCGGCATGCGTAAGGAAATTTTGAAATATGTAGTTAAATGTTTTACCTGCCAATAAGTGAAGGCAGTACATCAGAGACCATCTAGAACCCTATAGCCTTTACACATTCCAGAGTGGAAGTGGGTAGATATTTCTATGAATTTCATTATAGGAATACACTCCCGCCTCTACCCCGCAGTCCTCCTGCAGTCTCCTCTTGATGATATCCTCCTAATCTAGCCTATTGCTATGATTCCTGCTGGTCAGGAATCTGACTCCCCGGACTCTGGATCTGTACGGGATTTCCTTAGGCAATTGGAGAATGCTATAAAACAAGCAATCTCCAATGTCAGCCTTGGTTGGAGAACTTATGTAGACTTCAAGTCCTTCCTCATGAATTGCATAGCCGATCTTAGGCGTTTGGAAGAGGTCTGACAAGCCTCATGTTATCTGGTAAGCCTTCTCGGCTTCAAGCTACGTTTGACGTGCTTGGAAGGCCTATTGTGCACGAACTCAGAACCTGAGGTGGAGCGGCTAATGGCTCAGGCTCAGATCAGAGGGGTGTAGGAGCAGGAGGTTCGAGAGAGGGATCTGTCGGATAAGGAAACCCTCGTCATGTTTCTTCTTAATTGATAATGCCTATTGTAGGCTGAGATTGATCCCCCAGCCTCCACCATCACTCGAATGAAGGCGCAGCTCATTGAGGAAGAGTCGACTCTAAAAGGCTTGCAATTTGAAAGCGCGAATGTTCACGACATTGTTGAAAGGGAGATGCAGGCCCTCCAGGCGCTGCGTCAAGAAGACTCTGTCATTGCTGCCTCCTTTGAGACTAAGATCCGGATGGAAGCGAAGGGCCAGGTTTGAGCGGATAGGGTGAAGGAGACAGCCACCATTAAAGCTAAACTCGCCTCCTTCAGTGTGCTGGACTAGGTTCGGCAGAGTGGATTAACCTTGGGACACTTCTTTGTTATTTTTACTTGAGTACATTATTATGACTTTATTCGAATGTATTGTTATAATTTTGTTCAAATGTATTGTCTCCAAAATCAGCTTATGAATGAAGTTTATGCTTTTGTTGTCCAATGTCATGTGCATATACTCCTTTTCTCTTGTTTCTCTTAGGATTTTTAGCAAACCCTCAGCTGTCAATGGGTTTGATCTTCCTTTATCGATTATCGTCTGAATCACACTTGCTATACTATTCCCCTCAGTATGATGGGTTGTCGGAAAGTTTTTTTTCCTACCCTTAGTCGTTCAAGGTGCCGGGTTGCGTTAATTACGACTGTTAAGTCACAATTAGGTTGGGCTACGTTGTTAAGTGTAATAACTTAGCTCAAAATGACCGATCACTTGCGTGAGCGACCGGGAGAGGATCCGAATAACGACTCATTGCTTGGTAGGTCACCATTTAGGAATTGATAAGACACATCGCTTGGTAGGCCATTTATCGACGAACAACATCATTTTTGGGAATGATGGTGTTGGGATAATCAAATCATTCAGAGATGTATGAGTGTGAAGATTGATTGATGTAGAAGCCATCGCATGGTAGGCTACTACCCATCGATAGTTTTAAGAATATTAGAATGCTCGGAATGGATCAGATCATTTAGGGATGTATGAGTGTAATGATTGATCGGACAACGTCATTTGCAGGATTGATGAAGTTGACTATCAGAGGTAATCGTTAACATGATAGGATTGTCGCGATTGGAGCGACCTTGAGGACTTACCATCCTATTGAAGAGGATTGGTAGGGAAATTGGATTGTCACGATTGGAGCGACATTGATGACTTATTATCCTATTGAAGAGAATTGATATGAAAATTTAGATTGTTGCGATTAGAGCGACTTTGAGGACTTACCATCCTATTGAAGAGAATTGGTAAGTTGATTTTGTCAGAGGTAGTTGTTAACATGACAATAAGAGTTTGTTGCAATTTTGAGCAACTTTGTGGGCTCACCATCCTATAGGAGAGGATTGGTAAGTTGATTTGTCAGAGGTAATTGTTAACATGACAGTGGGAGTGGTCCCATTGTCCTATTAGAGAGGATCGATGAGAAAATTTGGGGGAGACTATCAGAGTAATAGTTAAGTTGATAGTTTTACAAGATCCATCATTAAGTTGAATGAGACTAATTGAGAAATGACTATCAGAGGTGGCAATTAACTTGATAGTTGGCATTGGTCCTAACTGTAGGAAGGTTTAACTAAGAGGGAGACTCGAGATGATCTTGACTGTGAGAAGGTTTGATCATCCATAAAGTGGACCGCTCGTTCTTGGAAGGAATCGAGAGGGGATTTTAGTTCGGGTCCTAACTGTAGGAAGGTTTGACCGAGTGGGAGATGTAGGGAGCATTTTAGCCTCATGCACTAGTTGGAGGAAAGAAGAAGCAGTTTAGCCTCGTGCACCAGTAGGAGGAAATAATAAGCAGTTTAGCCCCGTGCACTAGTGGGAGGATTTTACCCATTTTGGACATGATTAAACAGGCACAGCAGGGGGTTGTCGGGTTATCCTTACGAATATCATATGTAGTATTCTCCAGGAACTCCCCGTCAACGATAGGGAATAGTTTAGCCTCGTATATCAGTCGGAGGTTTGGGAAACAGTTTATACTCATATACCCGTTGGAGTAAGGGACCAGTTTAGACTCATGCACCAGTAGGAGGAAATAAGGAGCAGTTTAGCCTCATATACCAGTTGGAGGTAAGAAGGTCGGAAGAAGGCTAAGGGTAATACTTCTTCAGGAATTTGCCATTGATAAGCATCAGAATCTTGTCGCCGTTTCGTTTGATGAGGCGATAAACTCCATTTGAATAGACTATTTCTATTACAAATGGACCTTCCCATTTAGGTTGGAATTTGCCCTGCTTCTTAGAGTTGAGGATCATAGGTCGTCGAACTGCGAGGACCAGCTCTCCTTTTTTGAAGGATCTGTGTTTGACTTTTTTGTCGAAAGCTTTTGAGATTCGGGCCTGATAGAACTCAATGTGCTACTGAGCTTTAAGCCGCTTTTCATCTAACGCCTCCAACTCTACGAGACATCCTTGATGACTTTCTTTAGTCATCATCCCCGTTGTGAATGCGACGTGTAGGGATGGAATCTAAATTTTGAGTGGTAGCACGACATCGCAACAGTATACCAATGAGTAAGGTGTGGCGCTAGTCGGTGTACGAACCGTGGTCTGATATGTCCATAAACTTTCACCTAGCTTCTTACCCCAGTCACGCTTGCTATTAGAGGTTAGTTTGGTCAAGATTTTGATAATTGTCTTGTTGAAAGCCTCAGCTAATCCATTTGCTGACGGATTGTAAGTCGTGGATGCTAGGTTCTGTATTCTGAATCTGTCACAGAACCTAGTGTAGGCATGATGACTCACGAATTGTGATCCATTGTAACGAATGATGTGCCTTGGGATGTCGTATCGGTAAATGATGCTATGTTTGATGAACTCAATCACATCACTGGTCTTAAATTCTCTCAAGGGCACGACTTCGGCCAATTTAGAGAAGTAGTCGGTTATTGCAAGGATGAAGCGATGACCTTTGGTTGATGGAGGAGATATCGGTCCGACGACATCCATCCCCCACATTTCAACTGGACACGAAGTTGCTGTCGGATGCAAGTCTTCGGGTGGTTTGTGCATGTAATTAGCATGGATTTAATACGCGTGGCAACTCTTGGTGTAAGCGACAACGTCGTTGACCATTTTAGGCCAATAATAGCCGGTTCTTTACAAGTGAGCTTGGGTCCGGGTTGGTGAGCTCTGCTGGTATCGTCATAGGCTTCCCGTAGGGATTCCTGTGCTTTTGTCGTAGAGAGACATCGAAGCAGCATACCGTTGTATGACTTCTAATACAACACCTTCATGATTGTGTTGTAGTAGAACCTCAGGGCACGTCTGGGAACAGAGTCTCGCTCCTTAGCGTCTTCAGGTAGGTTACCAAGAGAATGCTCCATTACCCGCATATAGATTAAGAAGGGTTTGCCTGAGGCCGGGGCCACCAGGACTGGTGGACTCGAGAGATAATTTTTGATCTCTTCGAAAGCTTGTTGGCAAGGTTCATCCCATACGAGGAAACACCTTTCTTCATAAGCTTGGAGAAGGGTTGGCATTTTCCCAAAAGATTTACGATGAACCTTCGGATGTAGGCCAGACATCCTGGTAGTCCTCTCAATTCCTTAAGATTCCTGGGCGGTTAAAGCTCTTGGATAGCTCGTATCTTGTCTGGGTCGATGTGGATCCCCTTTGTCGTGACGATGAATCCGAGGAACTTATCGATCGTCATGCCTAAGAATGACTTTGTGGGGTTCAACCTCAGTTGATTGGACTGTATGAGGTCGAACATGGATCTCAGGTCTTGAAGGTGATCGTCTTTGTGGTGACTCTTCACGACCATGTCATCCACGTAGCATTCGACTATCTTCCATAGATGTTCTCGGAAGATGGTGCTCATGGTGTGTTGATAGGTTGCGCCGGTGTTCTTGAGTCCGAAGGGCTTGACTGTGTAATAGTACACCCCTACCAGAGTTCTGAATGAAGTGTGCTTCTCGTCCTTAGAGTGTATCTTGATCTGATTATACCCTGAGAATCCGTCCATGAAGGACATCCTCTCGAAACCGTAGGTGTTGTCGATAATGACATTCGTGATGGGCAAAGGGATTTCGTCCTTGGGACATGCAACGTTGAGGTCTCTAAAGTCGATGCAGATGCAGATCTTGCTGTTCTTCTTCAAGATGAGAATAATGTTAGCCACCCAATTGGGGTGTTGCTCCTCTTTGATGAATTTTGATTCGATCAGCTTCTTCACTTCAGCTTCGATCGCCTCCATGATTTGTGGATGAAACCATCTCTGCTGTTGTTTGACGGCTTTGGCATTTGAGTCAATGTTAAGACAATGCATGATGATCTGAGGATCCAGGCCAGGCATGTCCTCATAATTCCATGCGAAGACGTCGATATATTCGTTTATGAGGGATATGAGGTCTTCCTTCTCCTGGGGAGGTAAGCTGTCGCTGATAAATATAGGTTTGGGATTTGCCTCCTCTCCTACATTTATTTAGAGTATTTTGTCTTCTGTGGGTGGTTCATGCTATTCGAAGTGACCACTCTACTGGGCACTAACGTGGCGATCCCATGTTTCATCATAAAGCGGAATCTGCTCATTCTCTTGGACTTCAGCAGGATCGACTATAGCCATGTTGACTGTGAAGTCTTTGAATAGGGCCCCGATGCTGACGTATGAGTCCCAAGTTGAGGATGTTAACGATTGATCATCTGAGCGAGCATCATTGGATATTCCGTCGAAATTGTAATACAATTCTGAGGAAGAGGTGGAGTAACCCAGTCCTCTTTGAGTTTTGCCATAGTAATTATCAGGCTTCCCTTTGGGGACATAGGCAGGTCGAAGGGGCGTCTTGCGACCTTTGTCGTACTTTAAGCCTTCCTTGCGGATGAAGTCATAACCCATCCTCTCCATCATGCGTTTTACAACAGGGCTGTAACATGAGAATTGAGGAGCGGGTTCGTCTTTGTCTGACTCATCTCACAGTGTGCGTGCGGGTTGATTTATTCTTCTGAAGATAATCTCTTGCTGAGAAATATTCTGGGCGGGTATGACAACGACAACTTGCGAGGACTCAATTATTTATCTGTTGGTGACAAATGACAAGTACAGAGGCAAGTGCAGGGAAAAGTCGTTGTAATCCTTGAGATCGAGTTGCTGAACTCATCATCAACAGGTTCCGAATTGGATGACAAATAAGCAAATGCGAGACTTTCACTTAAGAGAAATCTATCCGCTTCATCAGCGTCGGTTACAGCAGGGTCTTCTTCATAGCCAATCACAATGGGTTCAATATCGTTAAAGACAAGACCCTTATTGTGCTTGGGCTCACCATCAGCCTTATTGCCGCTGCCAGGTTCATCGATCGGAGGCTCATCACTTGACTCGGGGTCCTGGTAGAGTAGAGAATCGGTGAAGTAGTTTTCGACTCCTTTGAAGGGTTGTTTATCTGCAACCACCGTCTTCACTTGATCATAGCCATCCATATATTTTAAGTACTGGTGCAATGTGGATGGGACTATCTTATTGCTATGGATCCATGGCTAGACTAACAACATGTTATAGGAGGGTTCTGCATCAATGACGTAGCAGGTCACCTCAGTTTTCATGTCACCCAGTCAGCATTTGAGGCGAATCATCCCAAGCGGCTGGGTTCTGATGGCGTTGAAACCAAAGATGGTAGTGTTTGTTGAAGACAACCGCTTCTGAGGCACTCCCAAGTGCTTGATAAGCTTCAGGGGGACAATGCTTAGTGCAGACCCCGGATCGACTTGAATCCTATCTACTTTCGAGGAGCCGACGTATCCTGTGAAGTAAAATGGTCAGTCATGAGATGTGCTTTTGATGAGCATATCCTCCAGAGTGAAAGTGATGCAGGGGATCTGCTGTTTGGATGCCTGACAACATTGTGGACATCCCATTTCCACCTCCTCTTCAGGAGTGGGCAAGAAATATGTGGCAAAAGCTTCTAAATCAGTCAGTACCTCTCATAAGGCTTCGTGGGTCGTCCTGGACAATCACAGGAGCTCATACAGGGTGATCCTGGCTGAAATATTTTTTAGCTATGCGAGTAGGTCAAACCGGAAGGGTTGACCACTTTAACTCATGTCAAGACTTGGCTGAACTGTCGGCGGCAGTCCCATTGGTAGCCTCGCCGGACTCTCTGCCGTCGGAGGGTAGTTCTTGGCAAAGTCCTTCCCTATTCGGGTGATCAATGCATCTTCCTCCTCGTTAGAATCGGTGAGGGTCGCTATCTCTGCTTTGTTATCATCCGGAATTGCCAAAATGACATTACAAAGCTTAGATTTGCCTTTGGACTTGCTGGAAGTCCATTGCTCATCGTCGAGGAGATCAGGTTGAACCCACATCACCTGTCCCAATGGTAAGGTCTGTGGTGCCAAGCCTTTTTCTTATTGATTGTGAGGGTCGTCGTTGACATTCTTCAGTTCCACCTTGGGGATGAGTGTAACTCTTGTTGGTGTATGAACCTCAGGGAGACCCGTTCCGAATTAAAGGGTTACCATGTTTGTACTCACCGCTTTCTACACTTTCTCCTTCTTTAGGACTCCTGCGTCGTAAAGAGCTTTCAGCTTATCCTTAAGGATATAGCATTTGAGGGTGTAGTGACCGACAAATTTGTGGTACGCACAGTAGCCTAGATCATCAGTTTTGTTCACGTCTTCAGGTTTCATGACTTCTAGCAGCTTGATCTTGTTGCTTTTGAGAAGAGTGTTGAAGGTAGCCACCACCCGATCTTCGGTAAAGTTGTATTACCTTTGCGGGCATTGCTTGAAAGGCCTAGGCTTTTGCCACTATGCGGGTTTGGGGGCTGGAGTGGAATCAACAACCATGATCTCCTTCCTTCTTGACTGAGGGTTCCTAGAAGTATTTGGTTCCGAAGATCTGCTCTTAGGCTGAGATTCTTCGGTTTCCAATCTTTTGATCTTGTTCTCGACTTGTTCACCTTGGCAAATAAGTTCCTTCTAGGTCCATGTTTCCACAACGCTAACTCTGGACAGAATGTCGATCAAGAGGTTGTTGCGGCACATCTTAACCAGGGTACTCAAGGAGACTTGGTCCCGACACTAAAGCGACCGATTCCTGAATCTCTTGACGAAATCGCTGACTGACTCCATCTTCTTTTGTTTGTCAGCTAGCAGGGTGGCCATCAATACTTCTGTATCATTGTTAAAGATACGGGCCAAGAAAAGCCTCTCCACATCGGCCTATGAATTAATGGAGCTTGGCTCCAACTTGCGAAACCATTAAAAGGCTACCCCCTTTAGGGTTCTGATGAACAGTCGAGTGTGGATGGCGTCGTTCCCCATGGGAAATTCTGTCTGAGATAGGAAATAGTAGATATGCTATGAGGGAGATCTCTTGCTATCAAATTAGACCATGCTCATTGGCTTGAACTTTGCCGGGTAGGAGACCATGTCCCATTCGGGTGGATACGGCCTGACCACCCCCAGCTCGCTCATATTCCTCTGGAGTTTCAAGACGTCAAGTTGGCTCTAGAATTCATCGAGCCTCTTGTCTCGAGGAGAGCTGCCGGAACGGGGCATCTTTTCTGATGATTTGTGGGAATAATCCGAATTTGATCCGTGATTATCCTCCTCTTCAGATGTGTGAGGAGGAGTAAACTCTCACTCTCTTTTCCTCGAGGGTGTAGACGGTAAAAATTACCGTGGCGGATTAAGCGAACGAATTCGCCCACAGAACAGGGCCACCCTCTCTTAGGTGGAAAGCCTACCGTAGCCACTAAGTGGATTCGCTAGCACACGAGCCCCCACATTGGCCGCACCCGCCAAATCGCATGGATCCGCCAGCGAGGCGAATCCGCCTTCACTAACTAAATCTGCTCGCAAGGGAGGTACTCAAATCCGCCCTCATTTGCAGAAACCACTTGAGCCACGTCTGCCTACGTGAGCCGAAGGCCGGGTTTCCAGGGACAACCCTTCCCTGCTTCCCACGATGCGAGAGGAGGAGGGTACAGTGTCCCAGGTCCGTCAAACGGCCGCCCGTGGTTCAAGCGAACGAGACAGGCGCCGGACCGGCCTGCATACTCATAAATGCGGGTCACCTCACCCATCAAGAGGAAGAACCGAAGCCGTCGGCACTCCGCAAGCTATCTGGAACTAGCTCTGACGCGAGACGTCCATTCTCCCATCCCTATTCAGACATAGGGAGAGGGGAGGAGGCACCACACCCCAGGACCACCGGAGGGTCACTCGGTACCTCGCCGCACAAGTGAGCGGACAGTTACCAGAGCCATCGGCGTCCACATAAATGCAGCTTACCTCACTCTAAGCAAAAGGTCAGAGCCACCGGCGCTTAAGGAACTGGCCAGACCCACTTGAGTGTCTGGCAGCCGCTGTCACGAGTACGAGGAGGGACTTTCCCACTCCTACACGACGTGACACAACATGTCGTCCCACCAATAACCGCTTGTTGTACAAAGGAACAGTCGGATGTCTTGGAACAGTGTATGGTCATATCCCATAATTCAAGGAGCAGTCAAACTACCTCCTTCCCATTTAAGGGCTTCTTTCAGCAACCTTGATGGGGGATCGAGATCGAAAATCGGCCAATAGACCAAGAGCTTGATCGATCAACCAAGAGAGGAAGAAGCTTTTTACATACCCCTGCATTACAGCGCCATCTTCTAGCTCTGAGCTCCGATCTCCGGCGAGCCAGAAGAGACGAACTCCTTCACCCCGAGCTTCTACTGAGTACTGAAGCTCTCCAGCAACCTCGGTCGAACCGTCCAAGGGAAGCAGACTCGGCACGAGCACCGAGCGAAGCATCCTGTAGCTACCTTAAAGTCCCCACGATTAAACAAGGAGGGCCTTCCCTCTGCTTCTGTTGTAATTCAGATTGATTTAGTTTGTAATAAGCCTTCTTATCAATACAAACAAAATCCCCCATTCTTGGGAAAATCAGGAATTTACACCTACAGAAGATGGCGACCACAGTGGGAGAAGCTGTTTCTTCAAACGAAATGGTGGTAGCTCAGTTCGACGAGGTTGCTGCTGGGACAACGGTGGAGTCCCTAGAGATCGAGTTTGACCAGGCCAAGTACGAAGAGTACTTGTCTTCCTCCTCTTCCGGTGGCGAAGCGTCCCGCAAACGCCACAGAGTCATGCACAGGAGCCGACCTCCGACGATCAAGGCTCCCGCTCCAGAAGACTCTATCCGAGTCTCGACAGGGAAACCCACCCCAAACACTCTTGAGGCCAAGTCCCAGATCGAGAGTGTGAAGGGAGGGTCTACTAGATGGGTCGCCAAACGACCCTCGGTAATTCCTGTCATCGCGGAGATATCGGTTCGCCCTAGCACAAACCGCGCTGTCATAGCCCGCGCGGATGCTCTCTCTACTGGGAAAGCTCGCCAACAGCAATGACAGACACTGGTCGGGCAGAAAGCCCAGACCTCCGCTTCACGCGACGGCCTAGATCACCACTCAGGCCCGAGGAGCGAGAAGCAAATTAGCAACTCGTCCAATGTCGGGAGGCCCTCCAAATCAGGAGCGCCAACCGAGGAGGAGGAGGCTACCCGCTCAGGTGGACTTCGCTTTTCAGGTCACATCCCTGACGTGAGTAAACCACCCCAAGCGAGGGGCCCCATCAGGACGGGCGAATCCTCGAAGGCTGGCGAGCCTCGTCATAATCTTTTGGCGGATGAACGCAAAGACAAGAAGGTAGGCGACACTTCGCGAGCCCACTCGCTCAAACGAAGGGTTGAAACTCGCCTGCGCGCTGGAGTTTGCCTAGACGCGAGGACTCGCCCATCAAAGCGAGATCGCCTAACTCTAGCACCCCATCACTCTGCCCAGCGTGCACCAAGGGATACGTCCAAAGGCCCCTCGTGTACGCACCCAAGCGATCCTTCTGATACTGGGGGTTGTCACCAACTACCCACAGAGGATCTCCGAGAATATCTGACTCGCAAGCGCACTATGCATGAGGCGAACCCTCAGTGCAATTGCAAAAGGCTCATCCACACGGTACTCGCTGACTGCCAATGCTTAGGAACGGCGAAACCTTCGGTGTTTGAAAGACTTTCTCAACAAACTTCACGATGGAGGACCTCCCGTCGAACGCATCGTCACGAAAAGAGGCGCGCTACTGACGATCTGGAGCCCCCGTCCGTCACAATCAACATGACGGACAAGGGTAAGGTGGTATTCTCCGATACCCCAGATTCAGATTCCATTCTGGGACCCAATCCTCGGTTCGCCCGACATAGTCAAGGCGGCATATACCAGCGAACCCATAGTCGCAAGGGAGCAAGCATCGGGTTTGATTACTCTACCCTAGTCCCTCCCTCCTACGGTGAGGACGAAGTTCATTCGGCGGCTGCCACGTCCCAAACCTCACATTCGGGACGAAGCACGCCGGCAGGAGTACACATGACCGAGCTCACCCACGAGCAGACGATGGCTCAAAAGCTGGAGGAACAGCAGGCGACCATCGACTCTCTACGGGAAATGATGGAGCAACTTCTGAATAAGAAGAAGAAGAAGAAGCGGGCCCAACGCCCCTTACCCCGACAAACTGGGGATAGGGAGTGGGTACCACCCCGCCGTCCTACGACGGAAACGGAAGACAACAGTAATCCGCAATCCGATTACTCTTCTAAGACGTCGCTAGGGACGTCACACACCGGGGACGACACCCGTGACAAGAGGTTCGATGAATTCCAGGACCAGCTTAACGCACTGAAACTTCAGCAAAACATGAACAAGCTGGGGGTGATTCGTCCCTACCCCATTGAGTGGGATACAGTCCCATACCCGGCAAAGTTCAAACCAATCAGCTTGGTGCAATTCGACGGCAAGGGTTCGCCCTCTCAGCACATTTACTACTTCATGGCCCAAACTGGGTTCCTTACGGGGAATGACGCCATTCTTACGCGACTACTCATAGGCACCCTCAAAGGGGTGGCCTTTGAATGGTTCCGCAAGTTGGAGCCCGGCTCTATCAAATCATGGGCCGACGTCGAAAGGCTCTTTTTGGCCCGCTTCTTCGATGACGATACGGAAGTATCAATGGCCACCCTCCTGGCCGAAAAACAACGAAAGTCGGAATCAGTCAATGATTTCGTAAAGAGATTTCGGAATCGATCGGTTCACTGCCGGGACCAAGTCTCCGAGTCGACACTGATCGAGATGTGTCGTAACAACCTATCCATCCACATCCTGTCCAAAATAGGCACGGTGGAAACCCGGACGTGGAAAGAACTTGTTCGTCAAGGCGAACAAGTAGAAAACATGATCAAAAGGCTCGAGGCCGAAGAACCGCAGCCTAAGAAGGGAACCGCAGAGCCAACTGCGCCAAAGAACCCCCCTCGAGCGAGAGGAAAGGAGATCATGGCGGTCGATTCCGCCCCAGTGCCAAAGACTGCCCAGAGGCCAAAGCCCAGATAGTTTGAACAGCGTCCCCCGCGGCACTATGACTTCAAAGAAGATCAGGTGGTGGCAACGTTCGATACTTTGCTCAAGAGTGGTCGAATCAAACTGCCAAAAGCCACGAAGCCGGAGGAGGCGGACAAAACCGGCGGCCCAACCTACTGTGCTTATCACAGATTCCTAGGTCACCACACCACCAAATGCTACGTCCTCAAGGACAAACTCCAGGCCCTCTACGACGCGGGGGTCCTGAAGAAGGAGAAGGTCCAGAAGCAGGTGACCACAAACATGATCACCTTGAGTTTTGGGACAAACCTTCCAGAGGTCCAAGCTCCGGCGGGGGTAGTTCCTATCCCCAAAGCGGTTTTAAAGATCACCAACGACGATCCTCACAACCAGCGAGAGAAGGGCTTGGTCCCGCAGACCCTGCCATCGGGGCAGATAATGTGGGTTCATCCAGACCTCCTCGACGATGAACAGTGGACTGTAAGGCCCTCTAAAGAGGCCAAGAAGAAGCACTACAACGTCATCTATGCCACCCCAGACAAAGATGACATAGCGGTGGCCGCCTTAACCGATTCCGAGGAGGTCACCAACGTCTTCGCCACAAGGGAGGGAAAGGAGTTCGCGAAGGAATATCCCGCGAGGGCGGAGAACACGGCAAGACCTCCTGCGAGGCCAGCCGCAATAACTCTCCCTAATCCAGATGCACCCAGCTCGAGTCGCCAACCTTTCCGGTTTAACGTGCTCGCACAGCTGAAAAGCATCCCTACGCGAATCACTATGTACGACCTCCTCCGGTTGTCCAGGTCTACTCGCGAGGCCTTGCAAGAGGCTTTGGCCGATTCAGAGGCGTTCGCTACCCATTTCTCGAAGGAAGCAGAAGCGGAATGAGAATGCACGACCTGCTGTCAAGTCTCCGAAAGACGAGTTCCGTGCATCACTTTCACTCCTGAAGACATGCTCATCAAGAGCACATCTCACGATCGACCGTTGTACTTCACGAGGTACGTCAGATCGGCGAGAGTAGATCAGATACAAGTCGACCCGGGCTCTGCCTTGAGCATCGTACCTCTGAAATTGATCAAGCACTTGGGGATACCGCTAAAGCGCTTGTCCTCAACCACCACGACTATTTTCGTCTTCAACGCCATGGGGACGCGGCCGTTGGGCAAAATCCGCCTGAAGTGCCGCATAGGCGAAATGAAGACGGAGGTGACCTGCTATGTCATTGATGCCGAGCCCTCCTACAACGTGCTCTTGGGACGCCCGTGGATCCACGGCAACCGAATAGTCCAGTCCACCCTTCACCAATGCTTGAAGTACGTCGACGACTATGAACGTGTGAGGACTGTAGTGGCCGACAGACAACCCTTCAAAGGCGTTGAGAACTACTTCACAGACTCTCTACTGTATCAGGACCCTATCGAACCACCAGTCGAGGAGCCGGAAAGCGGCAACGAGGCGGATAGCGAACCTGAGTACGGTGACAATCTAATCCTAAATGACTTCGAGTAAGTTGTAATTGGTTATGAGAGTCATCATGTAACCAACGCCGTTCAGGCGGAGAAGATTGTCATCAATGAAAAGTCCAACTTTGCTTATGTGTCGTCTTGCTCTACGTCTGATGATGATGAGCCCAACGACCTATGGTCGGAACTCTACCGAGATCCTTCCCTGCATCTGCCGGTATGCTCGTCATGCGCCGCCAAAACATAGCCGATCAAGTCATCACAAGCTGTATTCATCGTGCCAACCCGGAATAAATATCGAAAAGACATTATTTTCGGTCGAATCGATCGTCCCTTGCGTACGCTCTGGGATGAGTCTGAAGACAAGGATCCCGCGCCCCAGTTTTCGCAATACAGTCGAATTGCGAGACGCATGATGAGCGACATGGGGTATGATCTCACTCGTTTGGAGGGCCTCAATTATGGCCGGGGACGTAAGACGGTCATTCGACCTGCTTACGTACCTAAGGGGAAACCCCTAAATTACTTCAACAGGACTAGGAGAGGCCTAGGCTACTCCTCCTCCTCGTCGGATTTGTGTTTCCACGTCAACGAGGATTCCGACTATGCATGTTCAGGGGATCAATCGTCAGTGACCTCAGCATGGGACTCAGATGTCAGCGTGAGGGACCTGTTTGATAACCTCACGGTCAACATGGCTACAGTGGATCCCGCCGAAATGGCGGCGGATGAACAACTTCCGCTCTATGACGAGACATGGGATCGCCATGTTAACGCCTAGTGGAGCAGTCGCTTTGAGCAACGGGAGCCACCCACCGAAGACGAAGTCTTCCAGGTGAACATGGGCACTGACGAGAGTCCTAAACCCATATTCATCAGCGGTAGCTTGCCTCCTCAAGAAAAAGAGGATCTCATTGCCCTCATACGGGAATACATCGACGTCTTCGCATGGAATTACGAGGACATGCCTGGCTTGGATCCGCGGGTCGCCACGCATCGCCTCAATATCAGCCCAGACGCCAAGCCAGTCAAGCAGCAGCAAAGGCGGTTTCGTCCCCAGATCATGGAGGCGATCGAGGCTGAAGTAAAGAAACTCATCGAGTCCGGCTTCATCAGGGAGGAGCAACACCCCGACTGGGTGGCTAACATTGTTCCAGTACTGAAGAAAAACGGTAAGATCCGCATCTGCATCGACTTTAGGGACCTCAACACTGCGTGCCCCAAAGACGAATTTCCCCTGCCCATCACGGATGTCATCATCGACAACACGTGCGGATTCGAGTGGATGTCCTTCATGGACGGTTTCTCAGGGTACAATCATATCAAAATGCACCCCGAGGACAAAAAACATACCTCATTCAGAACTCCCATGGGGGTGTATTGCTACACGGTCATGCCCTTTGGACTCAAGAATGCCGGCGCAACATATCAATGCGCCATGAGCACGATCTTTTGAGAGCACCTACGAAAGACAGTGGAATGCTATGTGGACGATCTGGTCGTGAAAAGTTGCCACAAAGGCGACCACCTTCAAGACTTGAGGACAATGTTCGAGCTCATGAGGACTCATCAACTCAAGATGAATCCCACTAAATCATTCCTAGGGATGTCTAGTGGTAAGTTCCTCGGCTTCGTCGTCACCACGAAGGGGATCCAAATTAACCCTGACAAGGTACGAGCCATTCAGGAACTTCGACCGCCCCGGAACCTCAAAGAATTAAGAGGTCTCCAGGGACGATTGGCCTATGTCCGGAGATTCATCTCAAATTTATTAGGCAAATGTCAACCGTTCTCCAAACTTATGAAGAAAGGCACCTCCTTCGTATGGGACGAGCCTTGCCAGAAGGCCTTCGAGGATATCAAGGCGTACCTGTCGAATCCGCCTGTCCTCGCCGTGCCAATCTCAGGGAGGCCATTCCTCATCTATATACGCGCCATGGAACACTCCTTGGGTGCCCTCCTGGCACAAAATGATGACTCCGGCCACGAGCAAGGCAACTACTATCTGAGTAGAACCTTGCAAGGCGCCGAACAACGGTACCCGATGGTCGAGAAAGAATGTTTGGCCTTGGTGTTCGCTATCCAAAAGATGCGACACTACCTGGTAGGCCAGACGATCCATGTCATCTCCCGGATAAACCCTATTTGGGTCTTCATGACACAACCTGTGGCGTTAAATTGGCGCCTAGCTAGGTGGGCACTTCTGCTCTCCCAGTACGACATCCACTTCATGCCACAGAAATCTATCAAGGGGTAGGCCATATGCGATCTCATGGCCAGTCACCCACTAAGGGTGGAGACCGACCTGTTTGAAGATCTGCCAGACGAACCTCCCGAAGCCAACATAACTTCGTTACCGGAGGTTTGACAGATGTTCTTTGATGGCGCATCTCGCACAGGCACAAGCGGCTCTATTGTTGCAGGAGTGGGGGTAGTATTCACTTCCCCACATAACTACGTGCTACCCCGAGTATTCTCTTTAACAGAGTCGTGCACCAACAACGTGGCTGAGTACAATGCGCTACTCATCGGGCTCGAATTGGCGAAAGAATTAGGGGTAAGATGCCTCGAGGTGTATGGCGACTCTCAGCTCATCATCAAGCAGGTGACTGGCGAATATGAAGTTAAGAATGACGATCTGATCCCGCTTCACAGAGCGGCGATCAAGCTGATCGAATCGTTCGAAAGCTTCCACATCGAACACGTGCTACGTTCCAAGAACACGCACGCAGATGCCCTTGCTTCCTTGGTGGCCAACCTGGCCCAACCGCTGGGGACGTCCCAATGGATCACGGTGGCGAGCAGAAAGCTCTTTCGACTGAAAGATGCTCCAGAAGCGAATGCCGCCCATCAAGTCTCAGAGCAGCCCAGTGCTGAGGATTGGCGTCTCCCGATCATCGATTACGTCCTATACGGCATATTGCCCGAAGATGCAAAGGTGCGAGAGTCTGTCCGGAGACGTGCTACGAGGTTCTATTACGATTCGACCACCAAGACGTTGTATCAAAGGTTATACGACGGCTTGTTGCTTCGATGTCTCTCAAAAGCAGAAGCGCAAGAGGCTCTACGCGAGGCCCACAACGGAATTGGCGGAGCTCACCAGCCCGGACCCAAACTTTGGGATCGCCTGCGAAGGACAGGCTACTTCTGGCCTGGGATGGTTCAAGACGCAGTTGCCTACGCGAAGCGCTGCCATGAGTGCCAAATCCACGCCAGCTACATGCATCAGCCACATGAAGACCTACACCCAACCAAGGCTTCGTGGCCTTTCGAGGCATGGGGGATGGACATAGTCGGACCAATATCCCCGCCATCGGCGAGAGGTCATCGCTTCATTCTCACGATCACCGACTACTTCTCCAAATGGGCTGAAGCCGTCCCCTTGAGAGAAGTCAAGACTAACGACGTGATCAAGTTCATCAAACACCATGTCATTTATCGATACGGCGTACCATGATGTATCATCCATGACAATGGCACGCAATTTGTCAGTCATGCATTCACCAGGTTCTGCGACAAGTTTCGAATATAGAACCTCTCTTCCACGGCCTATAACCCATCAGCAAATGGCTTAGCCGAGGCCTTCAACAAAACAATCATCAAGATTTTGACCAAGTTGACCTCAACCAGCAAACGCGACTGGAATGAGAAACTTGGCGAAAGCTTGTGGGCGTATCGCACGACGGTGCGCACACCGACTGGCCACACGCCCTATTCATTGGTATACAGCTGTGAGGCCGTATTGCCATTAGAAATTCAGATCCCATCCCTCCGCGTCGCCTTGGCAATGGGAATGACGGTGGAAGACAACCACCGACAGCGACTCGTCGAGCTCGAAGCGTTGGACGACAAGCGACTGGAAGCTCAACAGCACATTGAGTTTTATCAAGCTCGAATGGCCAAGAACTTCGACAAGAAAGTCAAACGCCGAGCCTTCAAAGAAGGGGAGCTCGTGCTCTCTGCTCGCCGGCCAATGATCCTCACATCCAAGAAGAAGGGGAAATTCCAGTCCAAATGGGAAGGACCATTCGTAGTAGAGACAGTCTACTCGAACGGCGCTTATCACCTCGTCAAACCAAATGGTGATAAAATCATGATGCCTATCAACGACAAATATTTGAAGAAGTACTATCCTTAGTTCTTTTTCATCAACTCCCACGAGTGCAAGAGTTTAAACTGGCCCTCAAACACCCTCCAACTGGTACACGAGGCTAAACTGTTCCTACTCTACCCGCTCTGGTGAAAGCCTCTGGCGGAACTCAACTCGCCTATCTTCTCCAATGGGATGGCAAATCCACTAAGTCGTTCATATCACGACAAAGGCAATCTCAATTCGCCGAACCTCCTCAATAGGATGGCGAATCCACCGAAGTCGCTCACATCGCGGCAGGCGAAATCAACTCGCCAATCCTCCTCAATAGGATGGCGAATCCACCAAAGTCGCTCACATCGCGGCAGACAAAACCAACTCGCCAATCCTCTTCCAAAGGATGATGGGTCCTCAAAGTCGTTCCAATCACGACATCCCCTGTCATGTTAACACTAAACCTCTGACAAAACCAACTCGCCAATCCTCTTCCAAAGGATGGTGGGTTCTCAAAGTCTTTCCAATCACGACATCCCCTGTCACGTTAACACTAAACCTCTGACACAATCCACTTATCAGTCCTCTCTAGAAGGATGGTAGGTCCCTACGGTCGCTCCCATCACGACAAGGTCCCATCAAGTTAATGATCACCTCTGATGATTGGCGCCGTTATTCCTACGAATGACACAACCTAAGTAATGGCTTGCCGCGCGACGTGTTATTACTTCTATCAATAGCCACACTCCTACGTCCCTGAGCTATTTAACCTATTCCAGATATCCTAACATTTCCTTAGGATAACTGATGGATAGAGTCTACCCTATGAGGACTCCTACCGCAATTAATTGCCACATTCACAAATGACGACAATTGTCGAAGGGGTTCGGCAGACAACTTGTCTGAACTACTCGCCGAGGGGCGAGTCGAAGTTGAACTCTTCAGTTGGCCGCAGGAGCGAACGATTGTTCTCTGCTGCAAACCAAGTGTTACTCTCTTGATCCCACCGGAGCTACAACGCGAAAATCGGAGTCAACCCGATCCCACGCTATAAGCAACCGAGAGCAGAACAAGGGTCCAAGATGACTAAGATCAAAACAGAACAGTCAGAGGCTCACCAAGTTCAACTCAAGTTCCCAGCAGCACAAACAAAAAGAAAAGAAGACCGTGCATGCAAAGCAAGGATAAGCAAAACAATCAGAAGAGCCACAACGGGCTAAAATTTACATAAGTGTTCAGTTTGGTTGTGATGCTTGAAGCACCAACTAAATTAACAAAACAACAAAAGGAAAAGAGGAGAAGAAGGCTTCAGAGGAATTTCAGCAGGCTGAAGGAGAAAAGCTTGGCCTTGGTCTTCGCAAGGGCCGCCTCACGATCGATCCTCGCCTTCTCCTTCTGCTGTTACTGCCTCCTGGCCAAGATCGCCTTGCTGTCCTCTTCTTCCTGGCGAAGGAGCTGTAGCGCCCTCTCCACCTCTCTGGCGGCCTCGCCGAGCCTCCCCACCTCATGCGAGCGCTCCCGCAGCTTCGCCTCACCACGGAGGGAGCCAGCCTCCTCGAAGAAAGCCCTGTCCAGGTAGGCGTCCATCCGGTCCAAAACCGCTTGATGGCGCTTCCGCAGACGTCGGAGCTCGGCCTCCTTCGCCTGGATCTGCTTCGCCCTTTCTTCGCGCTCGAGCAGAAGGCGCAGGGAGAGGGGCGGTGGCACTTCGGAGGGATCTTCGTGGACCACCTCTTCAAGGCGGTACATCCACCCCTCCACTCGGTGGAGCTCCCGCTCGCACTTACGTGTGAGTGAGATATCGCCCGCTTGGCGGATCTCCCTTAGACCCGCTTCCTTGAAGGGGAGCGCGTCATAATATCGGCCGGCGCCCGCTCCGATCTCGAGGGTGATCCCCCACACCAAATCCTCCAGCCTCATAAGAGGCACGAACGCGGGATGTGCCATGGGATCTGGGACAGAAAATCCCTAGACTGAACCCGCGGGGGAAGCCGGGGGAGTGTCAGCGTTAACAACGGTGGCGGAAGAGCCCACCTCTTCGGAAGCACTATGTTCAGAGTCGGAGGCCATGGAATGGAAGGGTTTGCGACAGCGATCTTTCGTCTAGTAGACTTTTCTCGAAGAGGAAGGAACGTGATCGAGAAGAGGGTGAGTACGGAGAATATATCTGAAAATCCGACGGTCACGATCTATCCCCTCGAACGATCGAGCGGTCCAGACGCCCTGCGACGCTTCGAACTCAACGCCATTAAAGGCTACTCTCGAGACACCAAACCGACCGATCGGATTGAGCGAGAGGCGAAGCGTTCAGTCGCTTCACTAATAAATGAGCATTAATGCGCCTGCAGAGTCTTAGTCGGCAAGCACTTAGGTCCGCCGACCGACACGTGGCATGAATTTCGCCTGTAGTATAAACTCACCATCATACGAGTTTCGCCTACAGTTCAAATTCATCGTCAATTGAATTTGGTTTTCAACTCCAACTCAAATCGTACGGGTTTTGCCCGCAGCGTGAACTCGCCAGCAGTCGAGTTTAGCCATTTACTCGAACTCGCCAGCAGTTGAGCAAAATTCACCGCAATCAAGTCTTATTTGCTAATAAACTCATCAATCAATCGAGTTTTACCAGCAATAGGATCTCATCTGGAGTCGGGTCTCAACATCCTAACGAACTCGTCGTCACGCAAGAGACTTCACCTGCGGTATAAGACTGTCGACAATTACAGAGCAAAACACTGGAAAGCAACGTATCCAAAGAGTATACGCACAATGAGCGGACACAAACCTCATGGATGCTTTAAGACAGTACATTTGAACAAAGTTATGTCTTCTGCAAATTGCGAAAGTCGTAATGTTACGTTCAAAGAAGCAAAACATGCACCCAGTGTTTAAGACAATACATTTGAACAAAGTTATAGCTACCTAAGTAAGCAAGTCATAAACAAAATGTATTGATTTAGTTACAAATCCAAGATTCTAGTCAAACACGCTAAAAGTGAAAATCTCTTCTTTGGACAATGCTACCCGTCTTGCGTGGTCCTCTCGAGCCTTGTCCTTAGCCGCTCGCCTGATCCGTTCCGCTGAGTTCGACCTGGCGGCAGCGTCTTTTTCCCGCAAAACCAAGAGGCACTGAGTTGCCGCCTCGGCTTTCTCACGGGCAATGACGACGTCAGTCTGAAGCTTTTCCAACCTCACCTTCGCATGTCCCAGTTCAGTTCGTAGGCGAGCTATCATGCGATTAAGGTCGATGATTTCCTCCTCCGACGAGCGATGGTGATCCGCCCAGAAATTGGCAATTTACTCCGAATCAGCAATTTCCTTGGAACGGAGCTCCTGCTCTTGAGCCTCCCTGCGCCTGATAAAAGCCAGGCAGGACTCCATATAGACCTTCGGGCCTTCCCTCAGCAATGCCTCTAGCCTTATCATGCGTGATTCCAGAAGGCGGAGCTCCTGCATACAACGAGAGGAAAGCCGACTCTCGCCCACTCGTCGAAAGTCGACTATGCGATCCAAGAGGGATTGCCTAAAGCTGTCAAAGCTACCCAGTCCAAGATCGACGAGGGAAATCACCTGCCTCACGGCGTTCTCGAACTCCTCGACGCGAGCCTGCCAAGACAGGGAACCGGGGGAAACAGGCTCCTGACCTAGGGCCATCATCGCAATGGGCGGGATCTCGAGACTAGGTTCTGCCTCCTGCTGTGGAGCAGGGCCATGAACAGGAGGAGCCTCCGGACTCTCAGGTTCGTCATCAGATATCAAGATGGGCTCAGCCTCGTGCTCCACAGGAGGCGACGCGTTCCCAGGGGCTGCGAAGCACAACGAGGACATAAAAAAGGGATTTAGGCGATAGATACCTATCCATGGTCAAGTGAGAGTGGGGTTGAAGACATACCTTCGGCGGCGGCGGCCCCTGCAGCGTCCGAAGAAGACACCCCCTTTCTCTTCTTCGAGGTAACCCTCTTCACCTTCGGTGCCATTAGGGGATGTAAAAGTAATTTGGATCTCTTCTGGAAAGAACGATGAGGAAGCTTTGGTCTTTCTTGACGAGAGGAAGGGTACTAAAATACCCCGACCCTAGACGGTTATATCCGGATTGAGTAGACCTTTCGGGCCCAAACAGTTGAGGAGAAAACCAGAACGAGCGGCTAAGATTCGGCAGTTTTGGGGCATGATCTCTAACTAACGGCTCAGATCGGGCGTGAAGGATGAAGAGACCCATCACACCGCAATTAATGCAAGGCGGCGCACCCACGTCTCTGTAACTGACAATGCACATGGGTGAACACACGACCCGCTAAAAGCGGAGCCCACCTGTAACTGAAATCGCCGTTGGCATGGCAGCTGTGAATTCGCCCCCAATTGAAATTCGCCTGCAGGCGAAACGGGTCTGTGACTGAAATCTGCCGAGGAGAATTTCCCACGGCTAAACGCCAACTAGTGCACGAAAATATATATATATATATAGTATACGCACAAGCCATAGTCGCCAGAAACAAAAGGATAATTTCATTCATAGAAAGGAAGTCCTATTACAAGCAAGAAATAAAAGGCGAATTACAAGGATTTCAATCGCAGTTCCGCCTCACGAATTTCTTCAGCATGGCGGAGCTCGAGCCTCCTTAGGACCTCTCGACGAATGTCCTCCTCTGTGCGCGAGAGCAAGTCTTGGATGGTCTCTTTGACGTCTTTGAGGGCTCGATCCTTCTCCCCAACAGAGTCAGTGGTCAGTTGCCGACGAGACTCAACACCCTCCAACTCCTTTGCCGCCTGATCAAGGGCCCTCCCTTGAACGGCCAGGGAAGCCTGCGCGTCAGCTATGACCTGTTTCAGCCTCTCCACTTCAAAGGAGAGTCGGGAGACCCGGCTATCAACCGTCTCTTGCTCGCGAGCCACCCGTGCGTCCTCAGCTTTGGCCTGCTCCAGCTCTGCTGACAACTTCAACTCCAGCGTCATATTCTCATCCAGGCGGCGGTCACGCTCTGCCATAGCTACTCGAACTTCACGAGAGGCGAGATCAAAGAGATTGGAACTCTCCGCGTGAAGGGTGAGCAGCTGCCAAACAGCCCCCTCCACTTCGTACAGACGCTGAAAGTAGGGCCTCGCCGCGGTAACACCGAGCCTCTTACGCAAAAAGGACGCATCATCCTCAAGAACCTCCTTGAATTCCTCGAAGGGGCAATTCTCCTCCAAGACCAGCCGGGTGCAGTGACCCAACGTGTCTTCGAAGTTGGCCACAGCTCGCTCCACCTGCGTCTTTCGCCAGCGTTCCAAGGAGGAGAGAGTGGCGTCTTCGACAGAGGACGAAGCCATGATCGGGGTGTTGGTAGTCATGATCGTGAAAGCAGCAATCGGCGCCGCCAGAGCCGGAACAATCGCTGATGCCGCCAGAGTAGCAGTGGCAGAGTCGTAGGTCACCACCGGCAAGGAAGTGGCCATTAACCCAATGGGGTTCCCCCTTGAGTTGGAGACTCTCACACCGAATGCTCACCCGCGATCGATGCTCCCTCGAAGGTGGAGGTCCCCCCTTGCTGATCCGCAGAGACCAATACTTCTTCTTCACTTGATAGCGCCTCGTGAATTGAGGCATCGTCATCCATCTCGGATTCGCCTGAATGACCCTCCCAAGAGGGAGGATCCTCCTTGCCAGTGACTTCATGAGAGGGGCCGACTGCGGATACAAAAAAAGAAAGGGTGATAATGAATGCCCCCTTGGCTTAGAAAGCACAACAGCCCTGAAATTCACGCTTACCTGAGCCCCCTTGTTCTCCTTCGTCTCCACTCCCCTCTTCTTCGTCAGAAGGGATGGGGATCACTTTCTCGACTGCACCTGCACGGATCCAACGTGAATAGTCAGAAAATGCGAACCCGACTTCGTACACAAGAGTACCGCATCGAAAAATTACCTTCGGGCGCAGGTGTAGGAGTCGTTGAGATCCCCGCCTGTGATCCCGCATCAGACGGAGGGAGCGTATCCTTCGAAGTCGCCGGAGCCGCCTCCAGCGCAGCAGAAGGGGTAGGTTGAGCAACTCCCACCCCAGAGGCGGTGTCGTCCCGACCAACAGCTACTCTAGTGGTCACCACAGTCTCCTCACTGTGGGCCTTCTTGGCCACTTCCGTCCTGGAGCTCTCCGCCGCTTCGCGCTGCCGCTTCGAAAGCAGCGAACTGCTTGGAGATAACAGGGGCGCCCCCATACACCCAGCAATCACGCTTCGGGCTTGTTCCAGACATTTACTCGCCCGGGTTAGCTCAACAGGCTCCCTCTGCTCGCCTTGCGAATCTAGGGGAAGAATGGCAGGAGGAGCTCGCGTTTCGGGCGCCTCAGATTCGTCTGTGCCAGCGCTCTCACCCTCAGAATCTCCTGCAGGACTCTTCATGAGCAACTCCCTAGCCATTGCACAGCCCCTCCGCCTCGAAGGTCGAGGAGCTCCTCTGGGGCGGCGCCCGTGCTCTGCCAGACATGAGCCCTGAAACCAGAAGTCAACAGGGTTGGCGCTGGTGCCCCGATACCACCGACAATATGAGAGCGTGTGGTGTAAGTCACGATCCTTCGAGGGTAACTCAAAGCGAGCATTGGTACCGCCAGCGTGGGTCCAGAACCATCCCTGAGCTCCGTCCACCAGCCCTCCTTCAAAGCGCAGATGGGGATTGACGTTGCCCACATACAACTGATCGTACCCAAACTGGCGGGCGAATCTGCAGGGGATGTATGGCTCGAGATAGCATATAGAGCCCGTTCTCAGAACGTGATACCCCGGCCGGATGTTTACCAACCAGCGAAAGGCACCGCGAGAGAGGGTTGTGTAGTGATCCGTAGTCGGTGCATCCCTCAGAGATTCCCCATATCCGCCCCCGCTAAAATAAGGGAAGGAGCGGCGAAAATTGTAATACCCAAAGTGGGAAAGCGTCTTTCTTGCATCAGGGATGTCCTTGCATTTCCAGGAGCTCCTTTCCAAACGCTGAACGAAGGGAACAAACTTGTCGCCTTGGATCACCGCTGGGGCGCTCATCAAACATTCGCAGTGGTATAAGAACCACGCCATCAGATAAGTGTATGGCAGCCCCACCCGAGGATTGGGGGTCCTGAAGACCTTTCCTTCCCCCTCATCGACGGTCGATACGCGGCAGAATTGAGCTGTCAGGGTGCGGAGCCCCCGATGGATGCATGCTATCGTCGCCGATACCAGGGAGTAAGACTTCCCATGAGCTAAACAAACCGCCGGATACATGACCTCCACAGGAAGAGCTTCGAAGGAGTGAGTGGGGATTACGCACCTCTTCAACCATAACATGAGGTACCCCGTGAGCAGCGCCTTCCCAGATATGGGAGACTTGGCCTGATGATGGAAGGAGTGAAGGACTGTGCCAGACTTGAGTCCGCCCTCGTCACGGTCAAGAGTTATGGTGCTCCCCTCTTCGGCCGTCCTCGCCTCCACTTCAGATTGATCGCATTCGCCTAGCGGGAGAGCGGGTTGCCCCTTGACATCATTCCCCGGAAACAGATAATCAGCCCAATTCTTGTGGCTGATCCCCGGGGTCCTCTTCTTCTTCCCCTTATGATCCGCTGAGATGCTGAGGCAGATGTGGTAGTGGTAGAGTAACTCCCACAGAGTCTCAACCGCCAAGGGCGAATGGATTGACAGCTGGTCAATCTCAGCTTGATCGGGGACATACTCCTCGTAAGGAAAATTCCCCAGAGGCAGCCCCGATACGTCATACATCTCGTGAGGGGAGATGCCAAGCTCACCATTGGGGGTGAAAAATGTGCCGCTTTCCGCACAATACAGCTCCAGATTGCTGTGGAACTGAGAAGCGTTGATTCGTAAGCGATGTCGAGTGGCTTCGATGGCCACATACAGCTCTGTGTTCATGAGGTCAGCATTTTCGGCCAGAACACGGTCGGTGATCTTGGACCACCAAGTGTCGCTGCCGGGTGCAGAATAGACCCACCCCGGAGCTCTGAAATCCTTCGGGGGAAAGCTCCCTCCGACTCGGAAGAAGCGGTGACGGAAGGTCTCCGCCACCACTGTCGACTCCCCCACGGGCGGTTCAGCGGACAGTAATCCAGGGCGCAGACTCGTCACACGCTTGCATGAGCCATCCACTCCATACCTAGCTGTGGAGCCCGTGAAGACGCCGCAGGTGACCCCATCTTGAGTTGGAGTCAACTCCCAGGCCATCGCCCGAGGAACCGCAAGGGACCGTAGCTCGACGATTGAGAACCCCCTCGACATGCTGGGGAGGTAGTAATGGGTCCCTTCTACCGTGTGGAACCACATACTCTCCTTGAGTAACAGGACAGAAGGGTCGGATACCGCATCGCCGAACAAAAACTGAGGTTTCGGCAGCTCCGCCCTGGCATCATCTGTCCGTGCCGCGTCGGTTGTCAACTCGCGCAGTGTCAAGTGGTGGCCGTCCGTGACCCTCTTTATCAAGCCATTTGGCTTGTCGGCGGCGAACACAGGTAATGGAGCCAAGGAGGGAAATCGAGAAGGTGCTGTGTAGCTCGTACCACCGGCGTGGCCAATGGCCACACCCTCCGGGAAAGCCTCATCGGAAAAATTCGTTGCAAGAAAGAAAAAGTCAATCAAGACAAAATCCGCCATAGGAGCAAAATAAACCATCAAGCAGAGGCGGGCGAAATCGCCGGTCGAAACGGGGAACCCACTTCGAACATGGTCTATTCATACAAGACAATACTCCCCTCTTACAGGAAAGGGCCGAACTCGCCTATCGAAAAGGGAGTTCGCCTCCCTCCCGCTAGGGGTTGAGTTCGCCCGCAGAGACATAAATCGCCCTCTAAAGGCAAATAGGGCTAATTTTGCCCTAAATCAGGGAAGCTACCAAAGGGCGACAGCGTTCTAGGAGAATGAGCGACACTCATTCCCCCAGACCTAACACCTGGGACCTACACGAGGTCATCCAACGAACCCACCGACATACCTGAGCGCGGCTTCAGAACACCGGCGGGCATACCGGCGGAGAGACGGTCGGAGTAACGTCCAGGGCCTGCACCTCTCACTTTGCACCTCTTAGATCTGGAAGCCATAGAAAGAGGGGGCGGGAATCCTTGTCTTGGAAGTTCTTTTCGAGATTCAAGAGCACGGTGAATCCCAGAGGAGGAAAACAGCGAGTTTAAAAGGGCGGAGTTGTCCACGTGGCCACGATTGCCCTCGAGAGGCGAAAACCCTAACGGACAAGAGACGTGGCCACGATCAAATTCGACGGCCCAGATCACCCTCGGCACATCAAGAACTGAAATTGGCGGTTGCATCCGACAGTTGGATTCGAAAACCACGGCCACGATCAAAACGAGGCACACTGAGTGGACGTCAAACTGGCAAATCGTGATAATGCCACGCCGCATTAGCTAGAAAGGCACGAAGCCCCGCAGAGGGACACGTGGTCCGCACGCCTTAGGCCTACTTTCGCCTGAGAGAAAGGTCTCAACGGCGAAAACTGGAATGAAATCCGCGAGTCAGTCAAAACTTTGCCATTTAAGCCCAACTTCGCCTGCACGACTCACCCACCTTTGGGAAGCAGGCAATTCGCCCAAAATCTAGAAACCAGCAAAGTAGTTTTATTTAGACCCGCGTCCCAGACGGCTAGGGGACAGAGTGGAAATCTTAGCACTAAGCCTAAGAGAAACTACTCGATAACTCATCATACTGAGGGGAATAGTATGACTAGCCCAATTCAAACGGTAATCGGTAAAAGCAAATCAAACCCGTTGATAGCTGAGGGTTTTCTAAAAATCCTAATACACCTGGTCCAAAACTTCTTTATTCAAAGTATTCTAGACCACACGTAAGTCGGTTTTGGTCTGAAAACTTTAAAGGGGGTCTTGTAGACGGTAAAAATTACCCCAGCGGATTAAGCGAACGAATTCGCCCACAGAACAGGACCACCCTCTCTTAGGTGGAAAGCCTACCGTAGCCACTAAGTGGATTCGCTGGCACACGATCCCCCACATTGGCCGCACCCGCCAAATCGCATGGATCCGCCAGCGAGGCGAATCTGCCTTCACTAACTAAATCCGCTCGCAAGGGAGGTACTCAAATCCGCCCTCATTTGCCGAAACCACTTAAACCACGTCTGCCTACATGAGCCAAAGGCCGGGTTTCCAGGGACAACCCTTCCCTGCTTCCCACGATGCGAGAGGAGGAGGGTACAGTGTCCCAGGTCCGTCAGACGGTCGCCCGCGGTTCAAGCGAACGAGACAGGCGCCGGACCGGCCTGCATACTCATAAATGCGGGTCACCTCACCTATCAAGAGGAAGAGCCGAAGCCGTCGGCGCGCTGCAAGCTATCTGGAACTAGCTCTGACGCGAGACGTCCATTCTCCCATCCCTATTCAGACATAGGGAGATGGGAGGAGGCACCACACCCCAGGACCGCCGGAGGGTCACTTGGTACCTTGCCGCACAAGTGAGCGGATAGTTACCAGAGCCATCTGTTTTCGAGAAAAGTTGCTGTTTTCATTGCTCTTCAAATCTGTCACAACTTCAGTCGTCACAACAAGAATGAAATAAAAAGTCGATCTTTTTATAAGATCTCCTTGCGCAACAAAACCAAGATTACAACTTTATCGAAAATAAACACAAGATCCCGTTTTGGTGCGGTCTTGCTTGCGTGGGTCTTTTGCCTGTGACGGGGATGTTGATATCCGTGGACCACCGGTCGATCAGATCCGTTTTGGAAAAATCCGGCAGAGTTTCGTCGATCCTCGTGAGATCTAGAAACTCGAAGCTCCTATCTCGGCTAAAGCGAGATATTTGCTCTTCTTAGTATCACCGCCAAGGGGCAACACTAAGGAAAAGAGAAGGGGGAATGAAGAAGAAGTCTCCTTTGCTGTAGAAGGCACGATCACTCCTCACTGCAGCAGGGCTTCGCCTCTCCAAAATTCCAGATCTAGCTCTAGCCTTAGCTCTCCCAAAAATCCAGCCCTTTGAATGAAGACCCAAGGGGTCTATTTATAGGCCAAGAGGAGTGAGGGGGTGCAAAAAGGTGAAGACACCCCTTGGGTGTCTTGGCCAGGCCGAGACACCCTTGGGGTGTCTCGGCTTGGCCGAGACACCCCTGGGGTGTCTTGGTTTTGCCAAGACACCCTTCGGGTGTTTCGACCTCGCCGGGACACCGCCGGGTGCCTTAGTTCGGTCCGAGACTGTCCGCTGTGTAACCGCCGTTGACTTTTCGTCCCAACTCGGATTTAATTAATTTCAGATGCATTGGAATTCTGACGAAGAGCTCTGTCGATCCCGTTGGTTGGATTATCTGTAGGGCAAACGGGACACGAAGGGCACTGCTTCTTTTGCAGCGGTCGCGGGGTTCCCGATCAGTCCGTATCCCCATTGTTCTGAAATTCTATCGGCTCACGTAACTCGTCGATTCGCTTCAGGCGCTCACCGACGTCAATTGAACTCTTATGAACCGGGTAGTGATGTTCATCGTCGTTCCTTAACACTGAGCTGTTCGTAGGGACCTATCGGCAGTTTTTGATGCCTACAAATACCCGCTCCAAAGTGTTCCAGACTCGTTTCTTTTATAGAAGAGACCAGAATACTTTGGATATGATTGGTCTGGCCTTCAGTCGGCATAAAGGACCTGTGGTTAGCTTCGACTCTCGGCTCCTTCGATTTTTGGTTTATCCTATGCTTTGATGAATGACCGAAGTTTTTCCGGCGCTGCGATTATCACCTGGCCGTCGTCGGAATCTCGAGTCTACAGCTGGTGAGTTGAGTTTGGCTCGTGTCATTGGGTTGACTTTTGAACTTACTATCCCTGTCACATCGTGTTGACTTGGGGTTTCGGATCACTGTGTGTTGACTTTTCATCGCAACGCGTAAAACGGCGTTGACCTAGGGTTACGCGTTGACCGGCGTTGACCCTAGGGTTTTGAATCATCAAACGTTGACTTTTATCGTAGCACGTTGACTTTCCTCATAACGCGTTGACTTTCGTCGCAACGCGCTGAATGGCGTTGACCTGGGGTCACGCGTTGACCGGCGTTTACCCGAGGGTTTGGAATCGCCGTGCGTTGACTTTTGTCGCAACGCGCTGATCGGCGTTGACCCAGGGTTACGCGTTGACCGGCGTCTCCCTTAGGGTTTCGAACATCGACGGTTGACTCTTTATCGCAACGCGTTGAATGGCGTTGACCTAGGGCTACGCGTTGACCGGCGCCACCCTTAGGGTTTCGAACATCGACGGTTGACTCTTTGTCGCAACGCGTTGAATGGCGTTGACCCTAGGGTTTTGAATCGTCAAACGTTGACTTTTGTCGTAGCACGTTGACTTTCCTCATAACGCGTTGACTTTTGTTGCAACGTGCTGAATGGCGTTGACCTGGGGTCACGCGTTGACCGGTGTTTACCCGAGGGTTTGGAATCGCCGTGCGTTGACTTTTGTCGCAACGCGCTGATCAGCGTTGACCCAGGGTTACGCGTTGATCGGCATCTACCCTAGGGTTTCGAATTGCCGTGCGTTGACTTTTGTCGCAACGCGCTGACCGGCGTTGACCTGGGGTTACACATTGACCGGCGTTTACCCGAGGGTTTGGAATCACCGTGCGTTGACTTTTGTCGCAACGCGCTGACCGGCGTTGACCTGGGGTTACGCGTTGACCGGCGTCTACCCTAGGGTTTAGAATCGCCAATCGTTGACTTGTGTGGATTTCGTCGACATATCCGATGATTGGTGAAAAATCGGCGAATCCGGGGTTCAGAAAAGCATTGGGGGGTCAGAAAAATGTTTGGGGGTCAAAACCGGGTCAAAACACCCCCGGGGTGCCTCGGCAAGGCCGAGACACCCTTGGGGTGTCTCGGCATTGCCGAGACACCCATGGGGTGTCTCAGCAAAGCCGAGACACCCTTGGGGTGTCTCGGTTTTGCCGAGACACCCCTAGGGGTGTTTTTGCTTTTTCGCGGTTCCCCACTCTTGTTTTGTCTTGTTCCTCCTTTGTTTTACTTGTTCCTCCCCCTTTAATTCAAAATTCAAAGAGAATTCCTCTTCTTCTTTGGCTCCAAAACCGAACTCCCCTCATCCATTTTCGGTTTTGTTGTTCTTCTTCCTCCAAGCAAGCTATCCTCCATTGATTTGCCTTCAAGAACTCATCAACTCCTCAAGGCAAGGTCGGGTTTTGTGGGCACCCTATTGGCCGAGACATCTCCTCCTTCGATTAGGGTTTTTTCATACATCCCTAAGCTCGAAGAAAACCCCTTTGATTCGGTAAGTCCCCTTCAGAATCCTCTCATTTTTTGTAAAGATTGCATCTTTATGCTTGTAGTAGGCTAGGGGTTGTGTATGCACAATGTTTTGGGGTTTTTTGTGCAAAAGAGGCAATGTGGCCGAATTTTGGAGGGCTTATTTGCAAAATTCATGGGGGTTTTTATGCAAAAATGGAACTACAATTTTGGGGCTTGGATTCATGTCCATTTGATTAAGAAATGTGGGGGGGGTGCTTTATGCAAGAGGATCAAAGAGTTGTTTGAGGGGTTTATTTGCAAAACAGCCCATAAATGTTTTGGAGGGGCTCATTTGCAAAAGGGTAGCAACTTTGGGGCTGAAATCCAAGGAGTTTAGACCACAAACTTGTGACCAAATTTTTGATAATGGTATGTGGCAACCAAACGAAAAAATTGTAGAAGGGTTTTTATACAAAATTGACCAAATTCTGCAAAAGGGTTTATTTGCAAAATTTAACCAAAATTATGGGGTACCGGGGTGCTAGATGATCGAATATGATGACCATGACCCAGATTACGCATGTCCTTGACCCGAATTTGGCCTTGAACACGAGGGGTATTTTGGGTATTTCACCAAAATTCACCGCGAAAACGACAATTATCGTTTCGTGCGCACGAAATTTGTAGGTTTAATTAGACTTCAACTATAAAATCCTATTTATTTATAGGATTTTAGTTCAAGTGCTTAATTTCCCTTTTTCAATATTTCGTGTCTGCATATTGTACCTGATGTACTGCCTTTTATTGTAGGTTCGCGATGTCTCCTCGTCGCTCTCGACCTTCTAGGAGTCGCTCCCGTTCGCAGCACAGCTAGGAGGAGGCTCCCGCTGTATCTTCTTCTGCAGCCTCTTTCTTCGGGGGTGAGAATTTATATTTCTGTATCCCGGATTGACCTCTTCGCGGGTCATGAAGGAAGAACCGATACCCCTCTCGCGGGGGTTAAGGTTACGGACTTGTTTTGCTTAGCTAATTCAAGTCTTCGGATATGTTGGGGCGATCTCGTGTCGTCTTACACCTTACAGGTCGGTGTACGTTATGACGCATACCGTCCTCCCGGTGTAGGACACTCGAAATCGTCTCTCCAATTATCCCGCGAATAATCTCATTTCGCCTTTATGAAATGGATTTTCTGACTCCATCCTTATGCTTTGTTGCAGTCGAGTTCCCCGCAGGCAGCCTCTCTCATCATGCCCCTACTGGTTGTAGTAGGGAAGTGTTCTCTTCAGCTTCCGCCAAGCAGGCCGTTGATCCACTTCCTCAGTTCGACAGAGATCGTTCTGACGAATCCTGTCGCTTGATACGAGATGGAGGGCGTCATTGTTTACGCCAACTCATTACAGATGCTCCCCTTACCGCGGATTCTTCCTCCACTCAGGCTTTAAAGAAGCCGGATTTTCTGTTCGGAGATCATACTGAGGATCCGGCTACATTGACTCTTACTGAGGAGCATTGGCTGAATCTTGACGAAGGGGCTCTTCTATATATTCCCTTCATTCCTTGTCAATGTTCTTTCACTCATCTGGAGAGACAGGCTGTGGGGCGACAGATGTCCTGGCATCTCACTGACGAGGCTGAGCGGGTACAGTGCGGATATACCTCTCATCTCAAGACTCTCGGTTCTACTGGGTATCACCACATTCGTGGACTTCGACCCGGGATCATGGGTCTTGATACCGCACCCCCAGGCGAGGTATCGGTAGCTGCTCCTACCGTGAGGAATTGCCTGGCTCAGCTTGGAAGATGGTTACCTCCACCAGATTATAGATGCTACGGTTGGGCTTCCTCGCTAGCCAAGGGGTGGTGGACCCGCATGACCAGCTATG
>BQKN01063805.1:318963-340068 GCA_022839385.1 Asparagus kiusianus | reverse complement strand
ATTCAAATTTTCTTTTATCTTCTTTATTGCAATTTTCCTACATACAACAGCACAATGATATATGTAAAATTCGTATCACCTCTTCATCATGGTAATATGAAAATATAATTATTTCATGTAATTTTCATATTTTATTGATATGTAATTTCCATATATACAACAAAATAACTTCACATTATGAGAGATACCAAGTTAAAATATGATTCTATTATTTATTAACATCTTAAGAACACTTTACGCATGAGCACAACTTTTTTATGAATCACAACAAACAATTAATCAACCATCATGAGTGAACATCCAATATAAATCTAAATATTCCAAGTAAACAATATGAAGAAATAGTATTGATTAACAAGCTAATGAGAACACCTAAAATAATCTTAAGACCTCTACTCAATTAGTGAATTTTCACTCTAAATTTTGCATTGAAAAGCAACCAGCACTGTCAGCAATCCATAGTATAACTATATAATTCTAAAAGATAATCTATATACACTATTTTATATTAAACAATTATTTTTAAGATTTGCTAGAGTGCTTTGATTGCATATGTCTATATGAATAAATTGTTCCATACAGTTACTTATATTCCATTCATTTTGCATGTGTTTCATTTCAACAGACTAGACCAGATATAACTTTTGATGGAGGTTTGAACTATGTTCTTAATATCTAAAATGTTTCCTTCAATTCTAAAACATAATTATCAATAAATTTTAATATAAATTTGTAGATGGAGAGACCTCAAGAAAGCAAAAGCGGAACAATTACTTCAAAAATTATTATACCAATCTCACTCAAGAAGAGCGAAATTCTTATATAAATAGATCCATTGAAAGTAGGAGTGAATCAAGTCTCAGTGCCTCGAATGATCATCATAGTCCCGCTAAACAGCGAGTCAAGTGGTTACTGTTTGTAGGAAAAATTTAAAGTAAAAAGAAATGAAAGAAAAAATTGACTTGTATTCCTTCAATCTCAGTTACAATTGGATTTTCTAATTACAAAAGGGAGGAGAATGAATTTGATTCTCACCTTTGTTTAATTCTGGGTTTTTCATCGTGGCGATGGAGTGCCTCCCTCGAATGCTCGCGTCGAGTTTGCTCTCCGTTGACGATCCGAATGTCTTGATTCACTGGAACGTGGTCTTCTCCTCACGAATTGACGTTGTGGAGAAATTGCGTGGCAAGTTTAAAACTCTGGCAGAGTTTAGAAGAACTTGCAGAGCAAGTTAGAAACTCTGGACGAGTTGATAACTCAGATCGAGTTTAACTCTGAACGAGTTTGAACTCTTGAAAAAGAGTTGATTTGAACCGAAAGTTCGGTTAATAAGCCAAGGGAATGCTCCAAGGACTTTGTTGCTGCAGAAAGCTCTAAGATGCCCGATCAAGCATCCCCAAAAAGTCAGCCAAAAAGAGGATCATCTTTGCTGCCAAGTCTCCAATCCGCCAATGCCAGCCTCTTGATTGAATCTCCCTTTATCGATGAGAAAAATCCGATCCCTTAACTCAATTTAGTTTCTCGTATTTATAAGGAATTAATGGTGGTAACTGCCCCCTTAATCCGCTCCTAAATGGGGCAGAAATCCCTTAAATCATAGGGGAAAAACGGTTTCTGGAACTGTTAATGAGTCAAACGCTGAAAAATAGCGTTCAGGGCCCGAACTCTACGTTTTTAGACTAAAAACACAGAGTTGGACCTATTTTAGTGGCTGAACGCACAGGCCGCGTAGCGTGATGAACTCTGAGATGCAGAGTTGGGATCTTTAGGCTGAAAACGCACAGGTCGCGCTGCGCAGGGATGAACTGTGCGTTTTGGACCTGGGACGCAGAGTTAGGTTCTGCATTAACTGTACGTTTTTGTCATTGGACACAGAGTTGAACTCTGAGTTTTAAGTCCACGAAATCTGCATTTTGAGTTTGGAACGCAGCCACGACCTTTGCGTTTTGAATCTCAAATGTGGTCACGACCTCTGTGTTTTGAGTTTAGAACGCGGGCTGACCTCTGCGTTTTGAGTTTAGAACGTGGGCGCGACCTCTGTGTTTTGAATCTTAGATGCAGAGGTGAGCCTTTGGCGAGCTCGGTGAACTTCAGCCTAAGTCCAATGTTCAGACGAAGTCCAGTCTTGCAGATGGACTTCAGAACATAACTCGCTGTGAAGAACAGGTCATAACTTTCAAACCATAAGTCGGAATTGGACAAATTATATATAAAAATCGGCTATCTCGACGAGACAGAGCTGACCTAACCTATCCCATAGGGTTCGGTTTGCTCTATCAGTTTTGCCAAATTCCTTACGGTTTGAGAGATATCTGTATTTTAATATGAAGAGACCGTCAATTTGTAGTCTCTTTTGCTAGAGCTTTGCACAGATCGTCATCTTGTAATCTTCATCTTGGCTACTTGAAAATATGAGAGTCGTCAGATTATAACTCTCGATGTTGATTGTGAAGGCTGTTGAATTAGGGCTTTCATTAGTTGTTGTGAATGTCGTCAGATTGTAACCTTTTACGTGAAAGTCCTCAAATTGTAGCATTCTGGAAGTTGTCAGATTGTAACTTCCATCATCGGTGTTTGATGGGAGATCAACTATCGATTGTGATTTTTAGACAGCCTACAGAACCCCCTCTAAAGTTTTCGAAAGTTCGCGGTTGACTGAGACGAATTTTCGGAATACTTTGGATTTCAACTCTGATCTTGGAGCTATTGATCCTTTGTCGTAAAGGAGTCGTTCTCTGCACTCACTTCGAATGCATATTGGTTGACGAGATTTGCCATGCAGGACCTGTGTGAAGGTATGTGCCATAATCCTACTTTTGGAATGTGGGGGTGGACTCTGCATTTTGAACTTAAGACGCGGGTCTCACCCTTGCATGTTGAATTTGGAACACGGGTGTGACCTTGGCGTTCGGTTTTTGCATCGCGGGTCTGACCTCAACGTTTTGACTTAAGACATGGAAGTGGCTTCTGTGCATTTTTGACTAAGTCTTTGAGACTTGTCTTTGGCTCATCTATTTTAAGTCTCGGCTCACGTCCATTAAGCTGATGGGTCTGCAAACGTGCATAGGATTTTTGGCAAACCCTCAGCCATTAATGGATTTGATAAGCCTTTACTGACTACCGTTTAAGTCGGGCTAGTATATGGATTGTCTAAGTCCGTTCCACATGCAACGTTGTGCTAAGAGAATGAACCATCTTAGACTTGATGCTATGATTTTGAATACATAGATTTTGTCATTTTTACGGGAAAAGACTAACCGGCAACGCGTATTAGGCGTAGGCTTATCTCTAATTAGGGATCGAGATAAAGTCCCTCATGCGTGTGAGGCATGGATTTTGATGTCCTTTTCACGGTAAAAGACTAACCGGCAACGCGTGTTAGGTGTAGACTTATCTCTAACTAGGGATCGAGATAAAGTCCCCCATGCGTGTAAGACATAGAATTTTGGTGCTACGATGTTGAATACATAGACTTTGCCACTATTTCTTCCTGTGTTATATTTTCACTTGAAACACTGAAAGAAAATTAGAAGTGCCAGAGGTGTAGCATTAACTTGGCGTAAATTTTCACTTAGAGTAAAATTCAGAAACTTTCTTTATTATCACTGGGATAATTTCAGAAAATCTTTAATCCACTGGGGATTTTATAATGAAAACTTGCTATTCTTGTTGAAAAATGATTAACAAGCTCATTGGGGGTTTGACTGTTAGATATGTGATGTTAACCTAACAGTATTTTATGGACCTATCACTCTATTGAAGAGAGTCGATAAGTTGATTTGGTCGTCAGAGGTGTAATGTTAACTTGATGGGTAAGTAGACCTATCGCTCTATTGAGGAGAGTCGATAAGTTAGTTTTGGTCGTCAGATGTGTGATGTTAACATGGCAGGAAGAATATTGCGATCAGGGCAATTTTAAGGACCTATCGCTCTATTGAAGAGAGTCGATAAGTTGATTTGGTTGTCAGAGGTTTGATATTAACATGACAGGAATTCGTTACGGTCTGAGCAACTTTGAGGACTTATCATCCTATGGAAGAGGATTGATAAGTGGATTTGTCAGAGGTTTGATGTTAACGTGACAAGAGAATCTTACGATCGGAGCAACTTTGTGGACTTATCATCCTATTGACGAGGATTGATAAGTGGATTTGTCAGAGGTATGATGTTAACGTGACAAGAGAATGTTGCGATTGGAGCAACTTTATGGACTTATCATCCTATTGAAGAGGATTGATAAGTGGATTGTTAAAGGTATGGTGTTAACATGACAAGAGAATGTGTTGCGATTGGAGCAACTTTGTGGACTTATCATCCTATTGAAGAGGATTGATAAGTTGATTTTGTCAGAGGTGTGATGTTAACGTGACAAGAGAATGTTGCGATCGGAGCAACTTTGTGGACTTATCATCCTATTAACGAGGATTGATAAGTTGATTTTGTTAGAGGTGTGATGTTAACGTGACAAGAGAATGTTACGATCGGAGCAACTTTATGGACTTATCATCCTATTGACGAGGATTGATAAGTTAATTGTCAGAGGTATATTGTTAACGTGATAAATTGGGAGTGATGCAAGCTGCATTCATACTCTGTGGAGGTGATGATCGTCAGATGTGTAATGTTAACTCGACAATGTAAAAGATTTGTTACTCTTAATCCAGTGGATTCTAAGTAACCAACCCCCAGTCTTGATTAAGACTTAGCAGGGGAATAAAAAAATAGGTAGATATGACACATCGCCTAGTGGGGCACTATTTATAAAGTCGGAATAGAGGCACATCACCTGGTATGTCATTATCTGATGAGTTTGACTATCAGAGGTAATTGTTTAGCGTGATAGTTTTATGGACATACCATCCTATTGAAGAAGATTGGCAAGTTGATGGACTATCAGAGGTAATTGTTAACGTGATAGTTTTGACGAATTTCGTGGTTGACAGAGGTATTTTATTGAACATGACAACTAAGAAAATTTATTATTCATAGTCCTATGAACTACAAATAAACCAACCCCTAGTCTTGAATAAGTACAGGGGGAAAGGAGTAGATATGACACATCACCTAGTAGGCCACTATCTAACGAGTTAGCCTATCAGAGATAACTGTTAACGTGATAGCTGTTGGACCTAACATCCTACTGAAGAGGATTGACTTCAGTGGCCGTAGTATCTTCCGGTTCTGACTGGGAAGAGCGAGCTTGGTCCGATTGCTCAGGAGAAGATTGGGCTTGGTCCTGCCTACTTTGTTCTTCAGCTTTGATCCTGACAAAAATATTTTGAGCCTATTCGTCTTGAGAGATTAGTTGTCTCCAGGAACGGCATTCTACAACCCTCATTTGTGCTAGAAGGTCGGTCTGTAAGTTGTAGCGATAGGTCTCTACCAGTGTAGACTGTGTCATTCCCGACGAACATCGTAGAGCCATGTTTTGAAACCTTTTGACGAAGGCTTTGACGGACTCCCTCTTCTTCTGCTTAGTGGCGAGAAGAGTATGGATGAAGATTTTTGTATCCTCTTTAAAGAATCTTGATAGGAAGAATCTCTAAATCTACCCACTTTTGGATACATCTGACAGGCAGTTTTCGGAACCATTCAAAGGCAACTCCCTTGAGGGTGCTAATGAACAATCGAGCCAGTATGGTGTCGTTTGATATCACATTCCCAGTCCGTGACTTGAAATGATAGCTATGTTGGTTCGGTGATCCCGTACCGTCAAAAGTTTATAACATCGGGACCTCGAATTTTGGAGGATAAGGGGCCGCATCCCATTTGGCAGGATAAGGCCTGGTAACTCTCTCATCTTGGAGCTCGCTTCTGTTAGCAATGACATTTAGGCAGACTTCCAATTCCTTGATTTTAGCCGATTGAGGATTCTGCTCATTCTCGGCTTCTCTTCCTTCATCAGAGGAAGATTCCAGGTTGTGGGCTTCTTGGTCAAAAGCCGTATCATCAACCACTTTTCCCTTCCCTTTGCTTGTGTGAGGTCGGGATGAAAACGCTTTTCCTTTTCGGGAAAATTCTTGCTTAGGTGGCGAATCCGTCTTCTGAGATTTGGCCTTGTCTACGACGATTTGAGTCAACAGGGCTATGAGTTCATTGATGGCCTCCTGCTGAGATTTGAGCATGGCCTCCTACTCGTCAAGTCTCTTCACGAGATCTTCATGGTTTCCCATTATATAAGCGGAGCTCTCATGTTCAATAAAAGAGCTTGATGATTAGGACTCTGCAATGGCTGAGTGTTCATCATCAAAATTGGTTCCTCTGGCTAACCTCCGATAGTTGATAGAGGGAATGGCTCATGTTCACGTCCGAGTGCGTTGGTAGACTCCTTCAAACTCGTTAGCGATTTCTCTGACGATCAGTGAACGACTTGTCTCAGAGTTATCGGAACTAAGACCTGAGATTTTCCCTCTGCCGATCACATTGATAGTGACCCCAGGATATTCGGTCTCTGAAGACTTCTTCTTGTAATGACGTCGTCGCTTGCTTGGTCGAGCAACGCTCGTCAATCGGTCGAACACTGATTGCCTAGGCACAGAAGCACAACATTGGCATTCTGAGAGGACCGCAGAAATAAGCCAATCACATTGACTTGAATGAGTGACTTGTTGCACCGGTCTTTCCCTTGAAAGTAACTCCCTTAAGTCAGATACCTGGGGAGATTCTCTCACAGGATGTGAGTTTAGAGATGGAACCCCCTGCCTCTCAGTAGGCGGGAATGGTTCTCGTTTAACATGAATCTTGAATCCACGTTGATCTTTTTGAACACGACGAATCGCATCGTGTTCTGAAGAAGGAACACGAGGGTCGTGTTCTATTTTACTAACGCTAGACCGAAGTCTGTGTTTTGATAATGAAACGCATCTTTGCCGATTGCATTTTTGTCGGTTAACGTAGTTCATAAGTCTGCGTTTTGGATCTTGAACGCACTCCTGAGAGTTGCGTTTTGGTTCTGAAACGCACTCCTGAGAGTTGCGTTCAGTTTGTGGAACGCAGCCCTGAAGGCTGCGTTTTGATTTTGGTACGCACTCTTGAGAGTTGTGTTCTGCCAGATTAATACAGTTTTGAGGTCTGCGTTTTGATGATGAAACACACCTCTGAAGGCTGCGTTTTGATTGCACAACGTGCCACTGAGGGGTGCGTTTGGCATAAACTGAGCCCACTCCTTCGGTGGAGGGGCTGCTCGAGCAATCTCGGCTAAAGGAGAGGGCTTCCTTCGCATAGGAGCAACAATTGGAGCTTTAGTCTCCTTGGAGACTTTGTGGATCTTGTGCATAGCCTTGGGGCTAAGGGATCCGGAGGAGATAGACTCCTCAAACTTTACTTGATCAAACTCTACCACGAGAGTTTCGACGTTTGTTCCAGTAAGATGAACATCGGATTGTGCCATCACTTCTTCGTCAAAGAAGCTCGTCCCCAGCAGAGTCGCCATCTTTTGTTTGTAGGAAAAATTTGAAGTAAAAAGAAATGAAAGAAAAAATTGACTTGTATTCCTTCAATCTCAGTTACAATTGGATTTCCTGATTACAAAAGAGAGGAGAATGAATTTGATTCTCCCCTTTGTTTAATTTTGGGTTCTTCACGGTGGCTATGGAGTGCCTCCCTCGAATGCTCACGTCGAGTTTGCTCTCCGTTGACGATCCGAATGTCTTGATTCACTGGAATATGGTCTTCTCCTCACGATTTGACGTTGTGGAGAACTTGCTTGACAAGTTTGAAACTCTGACCGAGTTTAGAAGAACTTGCAGAGCAAGTTAGAAACTCTGGATGAGTTGATAACTCAGATCGAGTTTAACTCTGAACGAGTTTGAACTCTTGAAAAAGAGTTGATTTGAACCGAAAGTTCGGTTAATAAGCCAAGGGAATGCTCCAAGGACTTTGTTGCTACAAAAAGCTCCAAGATGCCCGATCAAGGATCCCCAAAAGGTCAGCCAAAAAGAGGATCATCTTTGCTGCCAAGTCTCCAATCCGCCAATGCCAGCCTCTTGACCGAATCTCCCTTTGTTGATGAGAAAAATCCGATCCCTTAACTCAATTGAGTTTCTCGTATTTATAAGGGATTAAAGGTGGTAACTACCCCCTTAATCCGCTCCTAAGTGGGGTGGAAATCCCTCAAATTATAGGGGAAAAATGGTTCATGGAACTGTTCATTTCGTGCTTTGAATGAGTCAAATGCTGAAAAATAGCGTTCAGGGCCCGAACTCTGCGTTTTTAGACTAAAAACACAGAGTTGGGCCTATTTTAGTGGCTGAACGCACAGGCCACGCAGCGTAATGAACTCTGAGATGCAGAGTTAGGATCTTTAGGCTGAAAACGCACAGGTCGCGCTGCACAGGGCTTTCATTAATTGTTGTGAAGGTCGTCAGATTGTAACATTCTACATGAAAGTCCTCAAATTGTAGCATTCTGGAAGTCGTTAGATTGTAACTTTCATCATCGGTGTTTGATGGGAGATCAACTATCTATTGTGATTTTTTGATAGCCTATAGTTACTTCGTGCTACGCAATCAGAATATCAATTTCAACGTATATTCAACACACTAAAACTATATAAAACTCATAGTTTACAAAATTTAATATTGATCGCTTAATTTATTTTATAGGAAACATATTCTATTATCCTTCATGCTTAGAGTTACATCAAATGAAAGTAGTCCCGCACTGTATTCATTATGGAGCAAAGAAATTTAAACATGAAGTGCCAACATTTTGCTGCGATAATGGCCGAATCAAATTGGCTTCCACGCATGTCCATCTAACTCTTTACTCATTGTTTACGTCCAACACTCCAAAAGCAATAGATTTCCATAAAAATATACGAAAATACAATAGTCTATTCTCATTCACCTCATTTGGAGCTACTATTGATAAAAGTTTGGCATCATCGACGAACGGTGTTTATACATTTCAAGCACAAGGGTAAATTTACCACCATTCACCGGGTTTGATACCAAGCACAGATAAACCCGCTTTTTTCCAATTGTACTTTCATGATTGTGATAATGAGCTTCACAATCAGATGAAAATATTGCAAAATAACATAATTGATAAGGAGGTTATGAAAATGGTGATAGAAATTTTAAAAGATAATCCATATGCTACAGTCCTTCGTTCATTGAGAGATCTTGAATCATTCAAAGATATCTGTGTTTGTATTGCTATAAATACCAACCTTGATCAACGGGTCTATAATACACCAACATCCAATGAAGTTGTTGCCATATGGATTGAAGGGAATAATTCAAATGTTCCATTTGAAAGGGAGATTGTGATTCATGAACACTCTGGTCAAATACATTATGTGAAGCATTATTATGGTTGCTATGATCCATTGCAATACCCGCTTTTATTTCCGAAAGGTGAATCCGGATGGCATCAAAATATCTTAAAAATTGATTGCTCCATCTCAAAACATAACAATAATTCAAGTCAATTGCGATTCTCATCGGTACAAGAACTATTACAACAAGAACAGACATGTAAATTACTCATAAATATACTTATTTTAACATTTGCGGTCAATAATGTTTCTTCATATATTAAATGTTAATAAATTTTTTTCCATATAGGTGTCACTATGCCAAAACAATCTCATGTTTCATGCAGAGAATATTATTACTACAAGTTACAAATAAGAGAATCAGAACTATCTGTGTTGTTGCTTGCTGGAAGATTGTTACAACAATTTGTAGTAGACATGTATATCAAACTTGAGACAACTAGACTTGATTACTTTCGGAAAAAACAATCTAAAATAAGATCTAAAATGTATCAAGGAATAGTGGATAGTCTAACCACCGGTGAAACTCGAGGTAATCAAGTTGGGCAAAGGGTTATCTTACCTGCATCTTTCATTGGAGGACCAAGAGACATGCGGCGTCGGTATATTGATGCAATAGCTTTGGTTCAGAGGTTTGGTAAACCAGATATTTTTATTACGATGACTTGTAATCCGGATTGGAAAGAAATAAAAGACGAACTTCTAATGGGACAAGTTGCTCAAGACAGACCTGATTTGACATCGCGTGTATTCCATTCAAAACTTGAAGACCTAAAAGATCAACTATTCAAAAAGAATATCTTTGGAAGAGTTGGAGCGCATGCGTACATGATTGAATTTCAAAAAAGAGGGCTTCCACATGCTCATATCTTGGTTATATTGCAAGAAGATTGCAAAAACTTAATTCCTGACCAGTTCAATAAATATATTTCAGTAGAAATCCCAGATGTGTCTACTCATCCAAGACTTCATGAAATGGTTGTCAAACATATGATGCATGGTCCCTATGGGAAACACCGCATGGACGGCCCTTGCATGGTTAATCAAGAATAGACATCATTATCCACGATCTTTTTCCTCTAAGACGATAGTTGGTAAAGATTCATATCCAATTTATATGAGGAGGAATAGTGGTAGAAAAGTATGTGTGCGCCGAGCAGAGTTGAATAACCAATGGGTTGTTCCTTATAACCCATATCTCCTTACCAGGTACAGTCTTCATAATAGCTTTAAAGTTTATTATTTATGAGAACATTTCAACAAAAAATATACTATATGAGAAAATCTCTAAATATGATATCGTCATATCTTAACAGGTACAATTGCCACATTAATGTTGAGGTTTGCTCAAGTGTAAAAGCGATCAAATATTTATATAAATATATATATAAAGGGCATGACAAGATCTCTATCTACCTTGCACACAATGAAGAGCAAAATAAGTTTGATGAAATAAAACATTTCCAAGATGGACGGTGGGTGTTAGCGCAAGAAGCATTTTGGAGAATGTATGAATTCAAGATGAATGAAACTACTTCTCCAGTCATTAATCTTTAGTTACATCTTCCAGATAAGCAAACAATTTGTTATTGGCAACATCGAGATCTTCGTGATGTAATAGGTTCAGAGAGATCATCAAAAACTATGCTCACTAAATTCTTCACAAAATGCACAACAACTGAAAATGCAAGGCAATTTCTATACGTCGAATTTCCTGAACACTACGTGTGGAATAACCAAGCAAAGATTTGGTCTGATCGGAAGCACAAACTTGTCATTGGTTGTATAAACGCTGCAAACCCAAAAGAAGGAGAGAGATATTATTTACGTCTATTGTTAAATCATGTGAGGGGCCCTACTTCCTGGGAATATCTTTTAACAGTTGATGGTATTACATATAAATCCTTCAAGGAAGCTGCACAAAAAAGAGGATTACTAGAAGCTGATGATAGTATTTCTGATTGTTTAGTTGAGGTCACTGCCTTCCAAATGCCTTATGCACTACGAAGATTATTTGCCATTATTTTAGTTTATTGCCAGCCATCAAATGTAAGAAAATTATGGAGCGATCATTTTGAAGTGATGGCAGAAGATTTCAAGGGAGGAGTAGATGAATACATGCTACCAGCTCGTGTTGCATGGACATTAAAAAGCATTAGTCTCTTTCTTGAGAGTATGGGTAAACATATTGCAGATTATGATCTACCATTACTGATACATGATGATGTTGACCAATGTCAGACTTTACCGAGAGAAATTATTGATGAAAGGGAGATAGACATTCCATTTGAAAATTTTCATGCTTAATCAAAGTTAAACCCGAGGCAAAAATAAGCCTTCGATATCATATTAGATAGAGTCAACAAAAAAATCTGGAATATTTTTTGTGGATGGTCCAGGAGGAACAGGTAAAACTTTTCTTTATCGTGCATTACTTGCAAATCTAAGATCAAGAAAGATGATAGCATTAGCAACAGCGACATCAGGAGTGGCTGCAGCAATAATGCTAGGAGGGCGAACTGCACATTCGTGATTTAAAATTCCAATTACTGCTAATGAAACTATAATGTGCAATATATCAAAGCAGGATGGAATATAAAAATTGATACGATTGGCATCACTTATAATATGGGATGAAGCACCTATGGCAAAAAGATTTGCGATTGAGATGGTTGACAGAACATTGAAGGATGTAATAGGTGACAAAAGAATTTTTGGTGAAAAAGTAGTCGTGTTTGGAGGTGATTTTCGTCAAGTTCTACCAGTTGTTCTACGCGACACTAGAGCAGAAACAGTCAATGCAAGTCTTGTGAAATCATATCTCTAGGAAAAAATGGAGAAATTATCTCTCACTATTAATATGAGAGCAAGAACTGATCAAGTATTTGGAGAGTTCTTATTGCGCGTGGGGAATGGAGAGGAACCCACAATAGATGAGAATTTGATACTTCTTCCACATGAAATGGTAATAGAATATGACAATGATGAAAACTCTAAAAAATTTGATTGATGCTATCTTTCCATCATTACAAGCAAATCATCATCTGCTGAATACATGATACAACGTGCTATTCTTTTAACAAGGAATGAGTATGTCGATGGAATTAATGAAAAATTAATTGCAGTATTTCCTGGTGAAGCTAAAACATTCTTTAGCTTTGATGAAGCAGTAGATGACAATAATAATTATTACAAAAAAGAGTTCATGAACACCTTAATGCCGAATGGACTCCCGCCTCACAAATTGATTCTTAAAAGAAATTGTCCGATCGTGCTGTTAATCTTGATCCATCTAATGGAATGTGCAATGGCACACGAATGATCTGTAAAGGATATGAATATAATGTTATCCATGCTGAAATCACAACTGATCAACATTCTGGTCAAAATGTCATGATTTTGAGAATACCATTATCTCCAGCTGAAAAGGGTTATCAATTCTAATTTCGTAGAAAACAATTTCCAATCTGACTATGTTTTGCAATGATAATAAACAAAACGCACGGACAAACAATACCTTATGTTGGAGTTTATTTGCCACACAATGTATTCTTACATGGTCAATTATATGTTGCATTATCAAGGGGGATATCAATGAGAACAACTAAGGTATTAGTGAAAGTTGACCAAACAAGAAGAACAACAAAAACATACGCGAAAAATATTGTGTATCCAGAAGTATTATTGCCTCAAAGGTAAATCACCTCATCAAAATCATGACTCGTTATTTTTTCATTCTATGATGCACATTTTGTACAAATTAACTTTCAAACAATTATTATCTAACATAATATTCTAATATGCAGTGAAGATGTGTATTAAAGTTGTTAACTACTTACAATGCAATGGACTATCTTTGATCTCAAAGGTAATTTCCCCATTTATGTAACATTTATATTTAGGTTTGATCCTCCAGAAGTTTATGATGCCTGATCATGCTCGATTCAGTTCTGTTTGCAGGTCATGGACTCTAGCTATTATAGATCAAATTGCCTTGCTACAGCCCGATTCCCCATGACTCTCTACATTTGACAAAGATGCATCTTTTAAAGTTGATGAATGCTGCTAAAATTGAGCTCCTTTCTGTCTATTTATATCAAACTTAAAGAAGATATGATTATGCTACATTAAGTGAACATATAATTAAATAATTTCGGTTACTTCATTTATTTTATGGTCTTTTTTGTCAATATCCTGGTTTTCTATATGCCAAATTAGTGTTTTTTATGATGCTATTTATAATAACCCCATAACATCTATTTATATCATAAATAATATATATTATCTATGACATCTTTCATGTATATGTCAAGTAGAAAAAAAAATAATCAATGCAACAAAAACTATAGGGCTACATATAAACATGAAAGTATTTACACGTGCATTGCACGTGCACCACACTAGTGTATATATATGAGAAAAATGAGTATACTTGGTACCAAGCACAAATTTTGTGCTTGGTAGTGATGTGTCTCATTCCCATCCATCCATTCAATTGGGAGTACCACATTCAAACCCATGTGAATGTGGTCCCTCTATTTGAATGAGTAGAGGATAATATGCCACCTCACTACCAAGCATAAATTTTATGCTTGGTACTAAGCATACCCATATTCCTCTCTTTCTCTTTGTACACACACACACACACACACACACACACGATAGTTTTGTCATATAATTATATTGATGCATACCTAGAAACAACCGTTACATCTATGTATGTCCAAAATCAAATACTATTTGTATGCCTATACCCATAGTTCATGTTGTGATGAACAATTTTTTAAAGTTAAATAGACATTTTTATGTGTTACTAGGTATGTATAAACTACTACAAAATCTACATATTTTGCTTCGTATCACATATATAATCTATCTACATCATATATTACTAGGTTAAATACCCATATTGGTATTTTAATTCCACCCTAATTTTCAACAAGATATTTTAAATAGGCAAACACGCTTTAAGACATTTTAGTTGATCCAACTAACCAATAAGGCATGGTTTCTCGTCGGCGGGCAAATTTTCGGCGAGATCTCGTCACGTGCATGGCACATGATGTCTCAAAACTCGTTTTTAGCAGCGGCGACGGCAACAATCTCATCATATTCAGCCGATTTGATGGAGTTAGCGATCTCAGGCGGCGTCATAACCGTTATTTTATCATACTTTGGGCTGAATATGACTAGATTGTTGCCGTTGCTGCTGCTAAAAATGAGTTTTAAAACATCACGTGCCATGCACGTGACGAGATCTCGTCAGAAATTTGCCCGCCGACGAGAAAACATGCCTTATTGATTAGTTGGATAAATTAAAATGTCTTAAAGCGGGTTTGCCTATTTAAAATACCTTGTTGGAAATTGGGGTAGAATTAAAATACCAATATGGGTATTTAGCCTATATTACTACAACAATTATCATTACTTTTGTTCTCAATATCGATTAGTTCTACAAGTATATCATGCTCAGCCTCAGAAGCCAATAACAACGAATCAGTCAAAAATTTTTTTATCCTTATTCACATCGATTCCTAGGCCATTGATACTCATTTTATTTGTAAATGTACATACTAAAGCACTCATAACTTATTTCCAATAATTTTCTTTAAACAATTCTTTATCTTTTTCCTTCAAACCAGTGTACTACCTTCTAGCCTACGGAAAATTTAGAATATAAAATAAGTATGCCACGTGCATTGCACGTACACTATACTAGTCGGACTAAAACATGGGAAGGTCATGATACTAAACCAAAGATTGGAACAAGTCATTTTTTTCCTTTTTTTTCCTTCTCATATTTCTTTCTCTTTTGGGAAATAAAGCCACAGGGCTGGTTGACAACATGAACAAATCTATCTATTTTATTTTAATTATTTATATATTTAAACAAGGCCTTTGAATGTCACCTCACAACTTTTTAGAATTTAGAAATTTTCAATTTATTTTGTTGCTAATTCAAAATGATAAAGATGAAATATAGTAGTGATGATGATTAGTAATATGAAAAGTTATCCAACTTTCATCATTCCACTATCTTCTCACCACATTAGCTATCCAGCAACTTCCACATTCATTAATTCATTTATTCTCATTCCTAGCTCATTAACATTTTTGCAAAGTCTTTTGGGCTTCCTTGAGCTTAAACAGATATAAAAATAACATAAGAAGGTGATTGAAACAAACTCCTTTTGATATTAATGAATTAAAGAAATCAAAACATCAATCTAATCAACTTATACTCACCGATTTTGGAGAAAGATTATCGAATGCCTAACTATGCGGCATGTAGCTTCAACTAGCTAGGCTCTCAATAGGAGCGATTGTCACTCAAATATGCTCTCCACTCGTCTCTTGGAATTTTAAGCTTGGGCTTAAGGTACATGTTTTTTTTTGCTGAGTTTCTAAAAATTCTTGCTAAGAGTTTAGTTGAATTCGTATGAAAAGATTCACTCTACATTATTTCTCATCATGTTATAATTCGTAAATGTTAACTGGAGTTGGATCAGTTGCATTATTGGGTCTACTCATTCAATTAATTGGGTAACAATGACAAAACGTACAACAAAGAAATTATTTAATTAACCGATTATTGTCATTCCATTACCGCTCAACATTGATTTACTAATATAACATTTATTTTACTACTATAATAAATATGAGTATATATAATAATTCTACTTAAAAAATTATAAAAAGTATAAAAATTCAAGTATAAAAATATAATTTTTGTATGTAAATTTTAAAATCATGATATTTGAGTATTTTGAAAATAATAATAATAAACAAATCCTCGCACGGTTTTAAAACTAGTGCCATAATATATTGTGGCAATCATCGTACTTTCACTATTCAAATCATTTGGGCAAATAAAAAACAACATTATATACCAAATATGGGCGTTGTATTATACTTTTGAATTTTGATTCTCTGTTATGTTGAAAAGTCACGGAGATGACAACTTTAATCATAACTATATATATATATATATATATATATATGATTTATTTATTCGATAATCAGGTAACTTTCCTTGAGTAAACAAAAGGGAGTACGCCACATATGGCAATTAAGCGCTAATTACAATCATTCACTAAATTGCAGACAGGATCGTTCTAAGACAAGCAAAGTCCAAAATAACCAACACGAACATTTTATTGAACAATCTTATTATTATTACTTTACATGAAATAAATTTTTCTTGGAACTCAAACGGGCAAAAACTTTTGGCGGCAATTAGAATCAATGATACAAATTGCAGAACTGTGTACAACTCAACTGATACAAACAATCATATATAATACCTTACTGAGCTTAATCAAGTCGGGCTCAATTTATTTTTGGGCCTGAATATATCGTAAAATACAATTGATTCGTTTCTATTTGCTCCCTTTATATTTAGTAACATTTGGGATAGTCTGGTGGAGGCGGAGGAAGAGTGGATGAAGGATCCGGCCCATTATCAACTTGGAAAACCATAGCTAACCCCCATGACAGGTGGAGATCCAGGTGGCAGTGCATTAACCATTGCCCTGTTAGAAAAAAAAAACATCAAAAAGTTGGAAATTTCACCGTAATTAATGTTAGCTCTAGCATCGCCATCAAATTCGGAATCAATTAGGTAGGCTTGCTCTAGGTGAGTACTAATCAAAAGAATTAAACAAATTCTATGAGTCAATGGTCTAACTTTTAAGTTTATCCATAAGAATTAAGTAATGGTCTAAGATTCATTCACGAGTCTTAACTTTACCTCCCTAATTTCTTATGAGAATTGTTAAAAAAAAAACTACTAACTAAGTTTGGTTTTAAACTTAATTTAAACAGTTAGTTTAAAGTATATTTCACAAATATCAAAATTTCCTTTGATAAGTTGTCACGTGACTCACACCAATTAAGATAAGTTAGTGACGTGCTTCGTAATTGACGTGTCTCGAATAATCACTCAAAACATGGGGTTGATTAGCAATTAATACTTCTCAAACGTACAGTTCATTATACATAATATTCTTCTACAATTTAATTTGTTAATAGTTAAATCACCTGGATTATCAGCCCTGAATCTGATAACGGCCCATCCCCCAGGGGGCACCGCAATAGTATTCCTCTCCTGCGGATTCCAAAGATTGAACTTCCTCCAATCCCTCCCTTCGTTATAATTTCCAAACCCTTGAGCCAACACAAAGAAATTAAACCCATGCAAATGCATTGGATGACTCTCAATCCCAATTATCGCAGTGTTCTGCAACACCATCTCCACCGTCGCATTGTACCTTGTTACAGGAACAAAGTAACACGTCAATACCGCACATCAATATTCGCAGATACAGTTATTTGTTATTTGTGACAAGCTGGACATATATATATATATTATACGTACCTCACCCTCTTCACCTTCGTGCTTTTCGGCGCAAAGATCATAGACAAGTCGTTGTTCACCGCCGGGTTCGTGTAGTCGAACCTCACCGGTGGGCGGTCAGGGAAGTCGGCGGTATAAACTCCGCCGAACGTTCCTTTAAACTGTGCTTCAAGAAGAGAGGTTTTGGTCGGAAATTTGAACGACTCGTTGTTCATGCTCGCCGCCACCGCGAAGTTCCGGCATTTCGGCTGGTCGGCCTGGCACGCCGCGAGGTTCGCTCCGATCGTGACCAACATCCGCTCATCCACGTGCACCGGCACGAGGGCCCGTCCGGGTCGGACGAGCGACGTTAGGCTCGTGTAGAATCTCGTCGCGGTGTACGTATCGTTGAACGAGGGCATTATCGGCAACAGAGGTTTTTGTTTGTGCTTGATGTGAGCTTTTTCGTAGTGGAGTAAGGCGGTGGCTGTGGTGTTGTCGAAGGGGGCGGCGATGCTGCCGCCGATGAAGTGGTAGGCTGAGGCGGCCATGAAGTAGTGGGATGGCGGAGCGTCGGCCGTCATTAGGGCGTCGACCGTCTGGCCGGGGGCGATGACGATGACATCGGTAGGGTACGGGTTTGTGTAGGTGGCATCGATCCCGACGACTACGAACTTGTGGCCGGCGATCTTGAAGAAGAGCTGGCTGTCGAGGGCCGCGTTTATGATGCGGAGGAGGTAGGTTTTTCCAGCAGCCACTTTGAGCTTGTACGTGTCTGCATTAATTATATATTAAGGGTAATTAATTAATACATACATTTTCTGGAAAAAAAATCTTGTTCTAATCATTAAGAAGGGAATTAAGTAAACGATATGATTGATATCTAATGTGCGTACGCTTAGGACACGGATAAAGGCGTCCAGGCTTTCCGTTGATCGTGAACGCGTCTGATATATTGGGAGGGGCACCGGCTTCGTAGGCTTGTCTATCTACATCTACAACGTTGGCTTTCCACCACTGCCCTGCACGTGCCATTCTCAACCACTATTAATTATTATACGCATGATGCGCTGATGGAAAATATCCCCTAACTAACAAGTGCGATAGGTCTCGTACGTATGTAATGAATAAAATTAAGGGGTTTTTGCTTTTAGACCCATTTGTTTATTCTTATTTATTTTTAAACCCAAGTATTATTATTTCTATCTTAAAATTAATTTGCTCTTAGTTAATTAATGTTTTGTCTGTGTATGCTGACGTACGGGCTACTTTAATTACCGAGTATAATGGGGACCTCCTCGTCGGGTTTGGGGAACGGATAGGCTTCTGCGCCTGCCCTCGGCTTGATGATAAGCGCACCGTAGACCGTTGCTCGCAGGGCCGAGACATGAGCGTGCCACCAGAGAGTTCCTTCTTGGCCGGCGACGGTGAACTTGTAGGTGTAGCTTTTGCCGGGTATAATTGGGCATTGTGTTATATAGCTCGGTCCGTCCGCCCATGCGCTTAGCGTTTGAAATACACCGTGCCTTCGTCACGAACATAATCAAATTTAGTTTTGCAAGATCGACGAAGGAATAAGCTACAAATGATATATATATACAAGTGAGATCTATAATTTTGCAAGTTCTGACTGAATTGCACATGACTTGTTGATAGTTACCTTCCTTTCGATATATATATAAAGCGATAGGGTGAGATGGTTTGTTTAATGTGAGATGTCATGTTCCGTCAAAAACATAATTCAAATTAATGGTTAGATTTAAACTAATAGGCTAACTAATTAAAGATATGTGACCCCCACGTCTATTTGATTTTCCTGTTCTCTAAGATTTCTCATACCCTCCATTCCGCCTCCTCTCTTTCTTATTTGGGTTCGGGCTAGGGTTCATGTTCGGGTCCGTGTTAGGGTTAATGTGTTCGGGTTCGGGTTTGGGCTCGAGTTCGGGTTAGGGTTAGTGGGTTTGGGTTACAGCTCGGGTTAGGGTTAAGGTTAGCGGGTTTAGGTTCGGGTTCGGGTTCGGGTTATTGAAGATTTGGCAGTGAAATCAAATAAATGTGGAGCCCATACATTTTTAATTAAATAACTATTAGTTTAAATCTAACTATTAATTTGAATCTAACCATGTAGAATGATCATCTCACATTAAGCAAACCATCTCACCATATCGCTTACGCACACACATATTTGTATATGTCTGTGTATACACACACATGTGTGTGTATATATATATTCTAAATCTGATTAGTATTTTGATATTATTATTAATCCTCAAAAATCTATTTTGATATTATTATTAATCCTCAAAAATCATTTATATAAGACTAGATTAACATATTTAATTACCCCTTGCATTGTAATAACTCCAAAAAGTTTAGAAATCTCACTTAACCCCCAAAAATTTTTCAGACAACCCCAAAAGCGTTTTTCGGATTATTTAGAAATAGATACAGAAAATAATAAAAGGTGCTAGCTGAAATTTCCAAACGACTCTTCGGGGATTGCTCCAAGCGGACCAGATTTCTAGGGGATTTTGTGAAATTTACCCTTAGATTTCATGCGTTGATTTTGTTAAATTTTAATGATTTGAGGGCCTTATACTAAAACAGTTGAACTGAAGGGAACCAGAATCAAAGATTATAATTTACCAGGAAAAATTCCTTAAGGACCTAAAATATGGGACCAATAGAGGGGACAAGTGAGGTGTCTCCCTCCTATTGGATAATGAGTTTGTCATCATTAATGATGGTCAATTTATTATCCAATAGGAGGGAGACACCTCACTTGTCCCTTCTATTAGTCCCATATTTTGGGTCCCTGTAGCAAAGCTCAATTTACCAGTGAATTGTCATATTATATGGCGACTCGTTGATGACATGAACCACAATTGTATCCCCCTCATGAGCTCGTATCACCGGGCCAGGTAACCGTCCGTTTGCTGCTGTTATTACACTGTCCTCGCATAGACGTCTTACGGTCATATTGCCCACCTGTTCAAAATTAAACATAAAGAATCAGTTACTTGTTAACGCCACTAACATATAGGAATCTACCTAATAGTTAGTTTCCATGATGCGAAAAGTTGATGACCATTTATATATAATTACTACATTAAGTTGATGACCAGAAGAAACTGCAGCGATGGTAATTAAGTCCATTAATGAACCCATTTCTTCTTTGGTAAAACTTAATTTGGCAGGTATATATATATTGCCCTTGACGCCTCTAAAATCACATGATTGAGTGACATTGTGGATGATCCGCTCCATTGAACTTGATCTACATATTCTAAAACTCCAACATACCAAGTTTAGGGTGAACACGTCGTCGTTTGACCCTTCATCCAGTCGTATCAATTTTAACGGTTTTGAATGAATAGAACTTTTCACATGGCTCGATGGAGGGTCAAACGACGACGGATTCACCCCAAACTTGATGTATTGGGGTTTTAGAATATGTAGATCAAGTTCAACGGAGCGGATCATCCATAAT
>BQKN01063805.1:291199-310229 GCA_022839385.1 Asparagus kiusianus | reverse complement strand
GAACATGAAACGAAAAAGTCGATAGGGAGCGGACCTTGTCGTCACCTATCATGACTAATCCCCCATGAACCTTCCTCACTTCTGAGAATACCCCCAGAAACATAAAAAGAAAGTTGGAAACACTAACTGGAACAACCAACATCAAATAAAACACTAGAAAGTGGTTTCTGATAAACCTAAGAAAAGGAGAAGAAAGGAAACCAATGCCAAGGAAAATGGTACATTCCTCTGCTTGACAGACACCGAAAGAAGATATGAAGCCAACCAAAAGCAACTACACACCCTGATATCACAAATTATCTTCTTAGTCAACCAAAAAGTTATCATCCACATCAACCCCTGCTTTTTTCGTCGCAATATCTTTGAACTGAATCTTGATAGCAGCCTTACGAATCCTTCTGGTAAGCCTGTCCTCCTTAGAACCTGCCCATAAAAGAGTATATCTGGTAACATTAGCTGCAATATGAACAGGGTTAGGCTGAATATCTCTAAAAATAAGTTGATTTCGACTGTTCCAAATCCACCAACAACAATAGGGGAGCACAATTTCCAGATGGTGGAAATGTCCCTGTTTTTAATGAGAGAGACATTAAGAAAAATCAGACTGTCCATGGTAGAGGGCCAAAAGGCTGCACTAATGCCTGGAAATAGAGTAGACCATATAGAGGAGGCAAAAGAGCATGAAATGAACAAGTGGTCCTGATCCTCGACAACAAGACTGCAGAAAGGACATCTAGGGTCCCCAATCCAACCCTTAGAAACCAAAACAGACTTTGTATTGAGCTTCTGCTTACTGACCAGCCAAAAGAAAATTTTAACTTTCAGAGGTGTTGAAGATTTCCAGATGAAATTGTAATACCTTGACTTACTGCCCCCCGATATAAGAGCTGAGTAGAATGAGTTCACTGTGAAAATACCTGATGAGTGTAAAGGCCACCAAAGACTGTCTGGGGAAGAGGTGACTGCACAGAAGAAAGAGTCAATGTGGGAATAGAGGTTCTAAATTTCAGATCTCTCTAGAGGACTGATACCTCTTCCGAGGGTAGGATGCCAATACCACGCTTGATCTAGCATAAGACCTTAAGATCTAATGTTGCAGTCTTGAGAAAAAGCCAGGTTAAAAGCCCTTGGAAAGAGACTACATATAGAGTTGGGGCTGGACCATTTATCTAGACAAAATCTGCATGTTCTGCCATTGCCCACATTCCATCTCACAAAACTGAAGAAAACTGGGTGTATAGAAAATAAATCTTTAAGAAGATTGGAGGCATGATTCTTGGGTTGTTGCACTACAGGATTGGATTCATCTTTGGAGTATAAGGAAAACAAAACTTTGGAAATGAGTAATTCCCTGTCGAAAGCTTTCCATATCCATTTGGATAGGAGGGCAAGGTAAAAAATCGTACGATTAATTACACCAAGACCCCCCCCCCCTTGCTTGGGTCTACAAACAGATTTCCATGCCACTAAGCATTTAGCTCTAGAGACATTGTTGTTACCATTCCAAAGGAAGTTCCTTCTTAACTTATCAATGTCTTGGATCAACCACTTAGGCAGTTTGAAGAAAGAAGTATAGTAGAGAGGAATTGATGATAAAACTGAGTTTACCAAGGTAAGACGCCCTCCGATGGAGAGAGACTTATTCTTTCAGAGAGACAATTTTTTTGAAAAAGAGTCTAAAAGTGGCTGCCATTCTTTTCTAGATAAGGAACCCTTCTTGAGAGGTAAACCAAGGTAAGAGAAGGGAAGTGATCCCACTGAACAATTAAGAGCTCCAGCAAGCTGGTTCCTTTTGCAAGGGATCCTACCAAGGTAAAAGAGGTGAGATTTATTGGAATTGACTTGTAGGCCTGATAAGTTAGCAAAAATGAGAAGGATAATTTTTAGAATGGTCATGTCTTCTATGATTGCTCTAGAGAAAACGATAGTATCATCAGCAAACTGCAACATCCTTATATTATTCAATTCCCCTTTCAACTTGAGGTCTGATAAATCACCAGAGGAAGCACTGGAGGAGATCATTTTATTAAGGACATCAGCTACCAAAAGGAATATCAAGGGGGAGAGCCGTGCTTGAGACCTCTCTGACAAGAAAAAAAACTTGGAAGGTGAACCATTTACTAAGACTGCAGATTTGGATGAAGAAAGAATATGTTTAATCCAAAGACACCATATAGGGGCTGAAACCTCTAGCTTTGAGAAGAGAAAGGAGAAAATTCCAATTGACACAGTCGAAAGCTTTAAAAAAGTCGACTTTAATGGCGCATATTTCTTTCCTGCCAGAAGAGCAGAAGTTAATCATCTCATGGGCTAGTAAAATGGAGTCAAGGGAGGATTTTCCTTTTTGGAAAGCTGACTGGTAGTTGTCTATAAGGAGGTGAAGAACACTGTTGAGCCTGTTAGCCAAGACTTTGGAAAAATTTTTGCAAGAACTATTTAAAAGGCTTATAGGCCTGAAGTCAGAGGAAGAAGTGGCACCTTCTTTTTTAGGGATAAGACAGATGTAAGAAAAATTGATATCATGAAGAGATTGAGGATAGTAATAAAGCTTTTGAATAAAATCAATAGTGTCCAACTCTATAGATTCCCAAAAAGATTGATAGAATGATAACGGAAGGCCATCAGGCCCAGGGGACTTATTTGGATGAAGACTAAACACATCTACTTTAATTTCTGCAGAAGAGAAGGGGAGATCTAAGGATGATAAGTCAGAGTTAGCTCCTGGATACAAAGAATTCCAGTCTAGACAAAGTCTGGATTGAGGCGGTTGAAGAAAAAGGTTAGAGAAGTAATCAAAGAAAATCCTTTTCATCTCAATCTCCTCTGAAATGATGGAGCCATTATTGATGAGATAGGGAATGAAATTTTTTCTCCTTCTATGGGAAGCAATGTTGTGAAAGAATTTTGTATTGTTGTCTCCCTCTCTTAACCACTGAATTCTAGACCTTTGCCTCCATTTTATTTCTTCAGCATTTGCAAGCGAAAAGAGTTGGTCTTTCAAAGAGCTTCTGGTCTGAATTTCCAAAGGGGATAGAGCTCTAGATTCTTCACTCAAGTTAAGAGAATCAATCTGCTCCGATAGAGAAGCAAAAAGGTGATGATGAGATCTAAGGCAGTGTTTTTTTCCACCACTTCATGCTTCTTTTGATAAGTTTAATCTTGAATGGAAAAGAAAGAGGAGTGGAGCCATTAGGAGAGAAGGAACCCCAGGAGGCTTGAACGAAAGGTTTGAAAGAAGGGATGGAAAGCCAGAATTTCTCAAACCTGAACATAGGAGAAGGTTGAGGGGAATTTATATCTAGAATGATAGGGCAATGATCAGAGCACGGAGCTGGGTAGGCATACTGAACAAGAAGGGGGAACTTTGACTCGAAGTCAGAAGACACTAAGAAACGATCCAACCTAGCCAGCACCGGAGAAGATCTGCAATTAGACCATGTAAATTTTCTACCACTAAGGGGAAAATCAGAGAGGTGAAGAGAGGCAATAAGGTTTTTAAAAGAATCTATATCCTTTATAGAACCTGATCGACCACTTCTTTCTGACAAGCTGAGAGTCATATTAAAGTCCCCGAAAACTACCCAAGGATGAGGATGAGATGATCTAATCCTATTAAGTTCCCACCAGCAAACTTCTCTATCTGAGGAATCGCATGGTGCATAAACTGAAGTGACTGCAAAGGTCCAATTTAGAAGGAAAATGAGTTAGAATAGCAGTCACAGAGAAGATATCTACTGATGAGGAGCAAGAATAGATATTGTCATTCCAACCAAGGAGAATTGCTCCCCTAGACTCAGAAGCCTCTAAGGAAATCCAGGAGGAGATAGAACCACTCCCCAGGGATCTGAGGGTGTTGGCTATAGAAGAATTGAGTTTAGTCTCTTGAAGACCCACCAGATCAATTTTAGCAAACTTCAGACAATCCTTAACCAATCTACGCTTTGCAGGGTTGTTTAATCCCCTCACATTCCAAGACCCAAATTGCATAAGGAAATATAGAAAAAAAAAACAACTTAAAAGAGGACGACCTCTCACTAGGATTCATTATAATCTCTTCTCTTGTATGAAGAAGTTTTGCAATTCCAAGGAAAGCTGAAAAGAACTTCTTAGCTCCAATATTAATGGTAATAATATGTAGTGTATAGGCAAATAGAACTTCTAAACTTGTGATACTTGGTAAAGAGATATGACATTTACGCATACTGGTAACTTTGAGGTAGAAATGCGCAAATAATTGTAAGTAAACATAAAATTTCACCTACTCCTCGAATTTGCCAATTAGATTTCTTTTGCAATTATGTAAAGAAACCAATTGGGCGCTGTACTTAGAAGTTGAGAAAACTTCTTTATATGAAACAGACTTTATAGAAGCAACCTTAAGGATAGGATGATAATCCCACATCATGTTACAACTGGATTGATAAAAACCCATAGGCTCGATTTGAAGGCTCCGTTGAGAAAATGTTTAGAGAATTACTCAAATAACTTCTCAAGTTCCGTCATCCAACTTTAGACAGCAACATACTACCATACTTGTGTCCAATTTTGATTGCTATCCTTGATATCGTAACATCTGATCTCTTGACTCCTACCTTTTCAAAAGTCATTTCAAAATCATGTTTAAATACTAATTTACCTAAAAAAGTTACAAATTAGATCAATACAGTTTTGAACACAATGTGCTGAATACTTCATAAGAAAGAAGGATATTAACCACTGGGAGATTTCCCTGATCCTTTATATAGCTCAGCACATGCCTCTCAATTTTGAGCAAAGTACAGATTTTATCAGACTACCTTTCATATTGAGCTAAGTGTTTGAGCCATTCACCAGAAGTGTAAATTTAGAGATTTCAATTGCCACTTTATGATTTAAAGCACACTGCTCATATTTTAAAATATTCCGATAATTTATGATTTTTTTTTGAACCAAAAAAACAGGGAGAGGTTCCCTGTTTATATGTATATATGTATTAAAAAAGGGATGGAAGAAAATACATGACAAACCAAAAGATGAGGATGATGAGAACCAATAGATGATATGATCGGTGGGGAGCGGACCTTGTCGTCACCCACCAAACCAGATCAAGAATGGTTCCGAACATCCCTTAAAGCGAGAGCAGATAATATTCTTTGTATATTCCCAAAGTATAAACTAATCTCTTAAGAAGTTGAGACGTCGTGTTTTGTAAGCGCCATGAGGTCTTATGTGACTTTGGATGAGTCACATTCTTTATGTTTTGAATCATATCATTGTGGAGGCTTATCTTATAATAATATTATAAATTACTTAATTATATTAATAATCTCATGTGACTTTGCAAAGTCCTGAAGGAGCTTAAGACCATAGCTAAGTTGAGGCCGTCTTCTAATTAAAAACATGTATTATCTCGTGCAAATTGAATAAAAATAAAGTGATTTTTTTTGTTTTGTTGATGAGATGGATAGCTCCAGCATTAAATCCAATGATCAACGATATTGTTATTGGGGATTCGAAACAATCAATCGAACTCGTGCCCTTCCGGATCTTGTGCTAAGAGTTTAGCAAGTAGGAAAATCACCGCAAATAAAAGAAAAATTACAGGAAAGATAAATAAGAAAGAACACACCATATTTAACGACGTTCGACAACGTGCCTACGTCATCGGGAGCCACACCACATAATTCTTTGATTAATTTGAAGAAGATTACAATGCTCACAAATAGGTTTTTATCTCTCTGAGATCTCTCTGAAAGAATCCTCTCAAAACCCTCTTTTTCACGTGTTCTTCTAACCCAAAAATTATTTAGGTATATATAGGATCATAGTCCAAAACAGTTTCCCAAACAGTTTAGGAAATTGGAAAAACGACTTTCGGTCGACCGGACCATGAGTGTCGGTCGACCGGCCAGAACGTAAATTTCCTGCAGTGTTTTGTGCACATTTTCGATTGATTGGAACATCACATTTGGTCGACCGGATGACCACTCTCGGTCAACCGCCATATTGCTTCGGTCGACCGGTCAGAGTGAGTTTCTGGGTTGTTTTCCTACCGTCATTACGGTCGACCGGAGTCACCATGTCAGTCGACCGACCCGAGAATTTCCAGACTCGCAGTATTGTTTCAGGTTTCGATCTTCACACTTCCAAAACCAACAATTGTTCTTTGGGGTCAATTGATAACTCTACCTCTGCCTACTACAGAATAAAAACACCCTTTATGTGACGCCCCTGGATTCACACAAGGCTGCAGTCCGGGGTGAAACCAGAAATGTCAAACCTGCCATGCACCACACCGTGCAATAACATGTTTCACCATCATAATTTCTATCTCTCTAGTGGAATCAACAACAGGTGTAGTACAAAGCAAGTAAAAGATTTTTACAACAAATGCTTGATGAAATGATAGGACTCAAATTAATACATCTCATCAATCAAATAAGCTGAAATACATAGTCAAAGTCTGAAATGGAATAAAAAGATCTGGAGATCTCAACATGCCTCAAAGTACATAATGTCTGATACAGGAAATAAGGCACACAACCTTTATAACTCTAGAACATAAACCTCTCAAGTCTAAAATGTCTCAAGTGGAGTACAAAATAAAATATATCTAAAAAGAGGATAACAGATACTAGTAAGGGTCGTCCTCAACCTGCGGCTCTCCGGGCTCCTGGCTCATTACATATCTCTACTGACGAAATAGAAACAAAACGAAGCTACAATAGGTGTCATGATCAACCTAGGTAGCTATCATGCCCCGGCCAAATACAATATGTCGTGTACCCAACTTGGTTAAATAACATGCTCAAGGTCTAGCAAAAGTCTAAAACATGATTGAAATGGATTATAGTCCAACACGAGGACTCTAATGGATTATAGTCCAACACGAGGACTTAACATGGATTATAGTCTAACACGAGGACTGTGTTTATGAACCATGGAATGCTAATAGTAAAGGTATACATGTTCTACTCTTGTACATGCCTCGCTGTACGAATCTAAGCTTTGTGTCAGAAAAAATCACCTCATATGTGTAGATAAAATCATAAATACTGTAATTTAATACCCTGTAAACAAGGCAACATTCTCATGTTCAACAAAAGCTCTACAAGATCCTCGATCATATAAGAACACTGTATGAAAGTATAAGCACAGTAGGTGATCAAGCAAAAATACAAACAAATATGAAAAACTCCGATGGGTCGACTCATGATCAGCTATGAGTCGACTCAGCAGATACTTATGAATAACAGGAATTAACTCCGTGAGTCGACTCATGACAGTCATGGGTCGACTCAACCTGATGAGTCGACTCATGATGAGTCATGAGTCGACTCTCGGGTTGCAAACTGGATATTTCACAACTGCAGCTCGCCCATCTCGTTCCATACTCCCTCTATACTGATCTTCACCCCCCATAACTATCAATTCTAGACTATGAGGCAGGGATAAATTCATATATAGCATGAGAAATGAACATTAGCATGTTAGACCTAACTTTTAACTCCTAAACATGAGTGAAAACATTTAATCAAAATAAAAACTCATTTTTTGTTATTCTTAAAAATATTTTCAGATCTGGGTTTTCTTCAAAAACATCGTTGGTGAGGATTTAAAATCTGAAACACATGATTTCTAGCATTCACCCTAATAAGAACATTAATTTATACTTAAAAATAAGTCTTTGGCTCAATAAAATTCAAGAAAAATATTTATAAACTGTTAAAAGCATGGGAGAAGGATTGGGCGAGATGTTACTCGCCTCAGAAGTGATGATGAACAGTCCCCTTCGCTGCAACCACAAAAAGCCGTTGAAAATCCCCAAAAATCACCCAAGAATACCCAAAAACGAGCTAGGGTTTAGAGGGGGAGAGGTGGCAAGGGTTTCTCTAGGGTTTGCTGATGAAAAAGAGTGTTTTCGGGTGGAGGGAAATATATATGAGTAGATAAAATCCGACCCGAAACCCAACAGACCCAAACTGAGAAAAGCCAAAAATCCACGATGAGTCGACTCATGGCATATTATGGGTCGACTCATGGGTCATGGGTCGACTCATAATTCATAAGTCGACTCAGCAGAAACTAAATGGTAACAGGACTCGATTTCGTGAGTCGACTCATGACAGTCATGGGTCGACTCAACATGATGAGTCGACTCATGACATATCATGGGTCGACTCATGGACTAAAAACTACATTTCTTCGATTTCTGTTGCACACGATGCAAATTTGCAACTCACCCTCATACCTGAGGCATATCCACATCCTCATAAGCTCAAAATACTACTTTTCATGTACAAACATGCTATGAAGATATTTTATCATATATTAAATATTGTGTTTCACTTATATTCACATGTTATGAATTATCAAAATCAACGGGGTCTTACACTTTAAGAGTATCTACCCACTAGCCAATAAACAAGTCAAATGTAAAAATGGCAACACGGCGACGAAGTTCAGGTTTTTTGAAGCAGACAGGATTTTTGGTGCAGTCCGGTCGACCGTGAGGCTAGGTCGGTCGACCAAAAATGTGTACACTACAGGGTGTTTTTTGGTTTTTCTGGCCGGTCGACCTCGGCGTCAAGTGTGGTTGACCACGGACCCTGTAATACAGTTTTTGGTTTCTTCCCTTTTGTCCGGTCGACCGCTACGATTTCGACGGTCGACCATCAGTCGGGTCAGGCCCAGTTTTGGTTTTCCTTTTCTGATTGGAATTTATGTTTGATATAAATACAAACACGATTTTAGGTTTTTTAGGGAGTTGAAAATGGGTTTGTTTTGTCACAGAAAGGAGAGTTTTCTGAGCAATTTGGTTAGGGTTTTGTTTGAGAGATTTGAGAGATTTGAGTAATTTCGTAATCTCTATTTATATTCTCCCTTATCTATTAGTGAAAACTCATCCCCTTCTAGCCCTGTGGATGTAGGAAACTTGTCAAACCACGTAAAATTCGTTTGTTTGTGTTCGTACCATTTTTTGGATTGTGCTTAGCCTTCTTTCTTGGCGTTTGTGTGATTTCCTTGGAGTCCAACAAGTGGTATCAGAGCATCAAGGCTATGCTTAGGATTAGGTGGAGGAGTAGATCACTTTGGAAGCTCGTATGGGGTTCCAGTTGGTGATAAATGTGGGATTTTTACTATTGTGGATCTTATCTTCCATCGTGTGGGGATGTGATCTTTAAGAGGCTCTTGTTAGGGTTTCAGTTAAAGGTAAAATTCTACCTTTCTCGCAGTTTGGATCTATTTTCTTTCAGTTTGTTCCGCATTGATTTGTTAGTGCTTTGAGAAAGATAGCTGAGAAAGAAGGAGTTGAGAGTGGTACTTCTGGTGTGAATACCGTTTAAAGTTTGAATATCCACTCTATGAAGATAGATGTGAAGAATTTTAATAGCACAAACAACTTTGGCTTATAGAGATGTGAAGTTTTGGATGCGTTGAACGCGCAAAAATCTGGAAGATACTTTGGAGTTGGATGGCAAGCCGGACGACATTAAAGAAAAGGTTTGGAAGAAGATGAATCGAACGGTGCGTGGTGTGATTAGATCTTGTTTAACTCAAGATCTAAAGTATGATGTGATCAATGAGACTTCTGCAAAGAAGATTTGGGAGATTCTAGAGAGCAAGTATTTGACAAAGAGTGTTGAGAACCGCTTGCATTTAAGAAGGAGGCTTTACCATTTCCAGTTGAAGAATGAATTCTCGATTAGTGATCACATGAACAACTACACGAAGCTTCTTACGGATTTGGTGAATGTGGATAAGATGAGGACAAGACATTGCTGCTATTGAGTTCCTTGCCTGACGAGGAAATAAGACCTTCATTCTTACTCTTATTAATAGGAAAACATCTCTTTCGTATAGTGAGGTCACCACTGGTCTTGTGAATTATTAGCTTAGGAAGAAATACAAGGAGTCTTCAATTGATACAGTAGCGGAGGTATTGGCCGCAAGAGGGAAGAATCTAAACTGAAGTAGGAGGTCGCAGTCTATAGGAACACATCCTTCAGTTGGTAGGAATCAATGTGCCTTTTACAAAGAAGATTGACATTAGAAGTCTGAATGTCCAAATTTAAAAGATCGAGCCGGGAAGCATAACGGGAAAGATATATAAGCTTCAGAGGTGAATGCTGCCAAAGCTAGTAGCAAAAATTCAGATTTTGATTCTTCGGGCTACTCATACCCTGCACTACCGTCAGTTTGTATTGCCGACTTTATGGAGTAGATGTTAGATTCAGCTACTTCATACCACATTTGCTCTAGGAGGGATTGGTTCTCCAACTTTAAGAAGTTGGAAAGAGGGGATGTTGTGCTCATGGGTGTAGGCGTTAAAAATTACATATAGGTTTTCACACGTAGTTTGAAATAAAGAGAAGGTGATGAACATTATTATCCGAGTCAAAAAGGATTATCTAAGTCAAAAAGGATCATCTGATACTATAAAAAAAGCGAAGGAACGCATGTGAAACGTCAAAATATGTGAAGTGACGAAGCAAATAGAATTAGGAGGACTCTAGAGTGACCCGCACGAAGAAGTGAGATTTTGACCATAACGATATTTGAATCTGAAAAATCTCAAAAACAAAAGTTGTAGCTCTTTTCTTCAGCTTTCCAACACATCTTGAATTACTTCATTCCAAGGTCAGATGAGAGAATTAAAGCTAAAATACCAAATACAGTACAAACTATCTCGAAAATTCCGAGTCACTTCGAAGTGACTCGCGTCCAGGTCAGCTCCCGACGTATTTTCTAATAAGATTAGCTTCTAGAACTCCTTGGGATCATTCATAAACATGTGGGATTATCCTTAAACGTGTAAAAGCTGTTACATAACTGAAATCCTACCTAAACGGATAATAACGGTTGTTCTTCGATCCTATCTACAAACACGGTATTTAGAATCTATAAATACACCATAGCATCCTCATAAAGGCAGATCTGAAGGGCTAGGATGAGGTTCTGATAAATTTCAGAGAGGCTAGTAGATCTTGGTGATGTCCTTTAGCATAAAGAGGGAGAGTTCGAGAGATCTGAGGCCTATTCCCCTTTCCTCCAGATCAAACTTGGTTTTGATCTCGAGAAGAGTAGTAATCTCACTTTGTTGAGATTAATTACTTCTGTGATTATTTCCTTTGTGAAGGAAGAGCATTGATCTTTTATTCTGATCAACCATATCCGATCCACGGTAGTCCACGGACTAACGTATCCCTGGCACAGGCAAATATCTCACGCAAGTAGCGGTGATAAACGTCCTCTGTGTGTTTTTCTAAAAAGTTGTATTATTCTTATTTTTATTGTGTAAGAAAGTCTTATAAAAAGACTAATTTTATTTTAAATCTGTAATTGGTAAACGTGTAATGGATTCAGCAATAAAAATAATTTTCGATGCAAACACGCTAGCGACCATAGTGGGAGACAACAGTCTCACTGCCGAGACTGTCGTGTCACAACTGAAGATTAAGATCCCGATTGATTCTGCGGTCGAGTACGAGTTCGACGAAGCTAAGTTCGAGGAATATATCTCCTCGTCTTCATCAAAATCCTCCTCTCCCTGCAAATGCAGAAAGATATTGTCTTTGAAGGAGGCATACTCAATGATGAAGGCTACAAGTGACTCCTCTCCAATCAAGGAGTTATCTAATCAAAGTATGCCAACTCTGACAAAGAGAGCTCGTCAGAGGTGACGCCAATGCCAAGTTTATCAAATCACCAAGGTATTAGAACAAGTCGACGGGGTTTGATATTACACAAACTTGGAGTCCAGGAGGCGTCAATAACCGAATCACTTCAACAGTATGTGGCTGAAAAATCCTCCAAGCCATCGATGGAAGAATGGATCCTTGTCAAAAGAAATCGTTAAACCCGGAAGGAGCGTATCCAAAGGCGCCATGCACGTGTCGCACATGCTTGCACCTTTTTACAAAAGGCACAAGGCATGAAGAAAGAATATGTGGCAAAAAACCACCAAGAACACGCCAAGGCTGGAGGCCAAAGTCCGAAAGGCATAAAAAACAACTCCGATAGTGGCTGAAAAGATCAGAAGTCTCGAGCCGCTTCAGGGTGACTCGCGCCAAGCCCGAGTCACCTTAAGGTGTCCCGCGCCTAATTCACCTCCCGTAGCCATTTCTCCACTTCTGTCAAGACTCGTTCCTATTTCAGTTGATCCCGTACCTCCGGAAAAGTCTCACGGTAGTGTTGACCTGTTGAAATTTAAGGTTACGACGGCGGACCATCTTGGTCCTTCGTACAAAGATCAAGGCAAAGATTTGGTGAACAAAATCCAAGTAGTTCCTCAGGCTAGGGGTCGTACAAACACTCCTGTCAAGCCAAAGGCCGCTCAAAGGTGTCCCACCACCTTCAAACAAACTGGAGAACCTCATTGTACATGTTCGTGCATCGTGCACAAGAGGACTCTTGGCATCGATCACCTGGGTGTTCGTATTGAAACCTAGGAGCCCGTTAAGGTTCTACGCTCGCAAGGGGGTGGTCCTAAACGTGCGATTCCTGATATGACCTTGGATCGTTCAAAGGCGATAACCAATTGTCTCGAGAATATCAACAAGGTTCTTCATTCTCAAAAGAAGACGTGTCCGTCAAAAGACAATGTTATACTTGGGGCATTACACCAACAAGTGATGAATTACTCTAATGAGCTACACCATCAGGCTAGGGGTGTGAACAAATCCTAAAAGGAGGGTGTCCGAGAAACCAGTTCTTACTGTTCATACGGAAGATCTATCAGCGCAGTATTATCAAAATGTAGCTACCCTAAGACCATTTCATAAAGGGTCTCGGTATTCGAGAAACTTGTCACCGAAGCGTTGAAGCCCAAGCTAAGATGTTTCCATGAGATAAAATCCACCGTCCAGGACGATGAATTCCCTGAAGTCACCATCAACATGGTTGACAAAGAAAAGTCTGCGATTGCTTCAAACGGCTCTAATCCTAACTTTTCTCTTGGAAGAAAAGTTAATTCAGGGATAGCCCAATGAATATCTCGGCTCCAACTAGAAACCATTGGATATAGGGATTACCCGAGGATGCACGAAGGATAGTCTTTGGAAGACGAACTGCCAGATACTTGCTCTATAATCACCTCCAACGATATAATATCTAGCATGGGAAAAGTAAGGGAGTCGTTTATAATCACTCCTGACCTATTGGCTCAAATGCTTCAAGAGGCTTTAGCTTGACAACGAGAGGAACTCCGAGCTAAAATAAAAACGGAGATGGAGTTGACCATGCGGCAGATGAGAGAGTTACAAGCCCAATAACTTCAACCACCACCTGAATCCAGTCAGCGGGCTGAATCCAGTCGTTGCACTCAGAACGTCGCAGTTAACAGTGATCGAGAAGTGGACAAAATCATCGTGGCTAATGCACCCCTCAAAAATACTGGGGGTGGCCCAATCGTATCTCTCAGTAACACTAGGGGTGGTTCAATTGCACCCCTCAATATCATTGGGGGTGGTTCAGTTGATCTTTCTCGATATTCTCTGAAGAAAGATGCGGGCGAGGACAACAAGATGATGCATGAGCTGGAAGATAAGGTCAACGCCTTGCTATCGGCTTAAGAAGTAAAGAGGATCGATATTTCGTGTCCATATCCAAGAGAGTGGGATTCAATCTCGTACCCGGTGAAGTTCAATCTAATTAACTTCATGCCATTTGACGGGAAATGTTCACCCACACAGCACCTAATTTATTTCAAGTCCTACCTGGGAGTGATCTTCGGGAATGAACTCCTGATGATTCAGTCATTCATGGGCACCCTTCGTGGGGCAACCTTCGATTGGTATCAACGTCTCAAGCCAGGGAGCATTAACTGCTGGGACGACATGGAAAGCTCGTTCCTCAACAATTTCTTTGACGATGACACCAAAGTATTGATCAGAGCTTTTCTGGATGAGAAGCAGAAGGACGGTGAGTCAGTTGATAGTTTTGTCAAACATTTTCGTAGTAAGGCACTGAATTGTAGGGATCCTATAACATAGGAGTTCATCTTATAGACATGCTACAACAATCTTTCCATCGATGTCCTAGAAGCTTTGGGGGTCGTACCATCCAAAACTTGGAAAGAGTTAAAACTCCATGGTGAACAGGCCGAATGCTTTCTCAAAAGGAAGAAAGCCGAAAGAGGCAAACCGACGGCTAAAGCACCTGCAACTACTATCGACATTCATCAACAACATCCTTGGAGGCAACAATGGACTCTTAATCCAAAGTTTCAGGAGGAGTTTTCTTTCGAAGATGATGAAGTTCCAGTCATCTTCAAGTACCTCCTCGCCAACAACAAAATCAAGCTACCACCAATTACAAATCAGGAGGAAGCAAATAAGATTTCGAATCCGAAGTACTGTGCATATCACAGGAGGGTTCATCACCCAACCAAGGTTTGTATTACTCTGAAAAATAGCATTCAAGCCTTGGTTGACGCTGGTATCATGACGACAAAATAAGCTAAATGAGAACAAAATCCTTCGATAGGTATATGAGTTTAAACTGTTCCCTGATACTCCAACGGGTATACGAGTATAAACTATGTCCCCAACCTCCAACAGATATATGAGGTTAAACTACTCCCATACATTAATGGGTATACGAGTATAAACTATTTTCCCAACCTCCAATGGGTGTATGAGGATAAACTGCTTTCTTTATTTCCAACGTGAAGTTCCTGGAGAATATTATACATAATATTCTTAAGGATAACCTGAGATCAAAGGATTGTTTAAGTCTACGCCCAACACGTGTTGTCGGGTAGCCTATTCCCGTAACAATGACGAAGTCTATGTATTCAATATCATAACACTAAGTCTAAGAGAGTTAACTATTTTAGCACAATGTTACATGCGAAACAAACTTAGACAATCTGCATGCTAGCCTGACTCAAATAGTAATCAGTATAGGCTTATCAAATTCGTTAATGGCTGAGGGTTCGTCAAAAATCCTATAAGTATGACAGTCACTGACACACTAGCTTCATCAGTTGGTCTTGTGACTTAAGCACCCGGGACAATATCAATTCTAGCCGAAGCCTCCATGAGGAACCTTTAAAGCATTCGTAATGGTAGCCGAATGATCTCTAATAGCTGGTCCTATAACCAAAACTCCTCTATGGTTAAGCAAATAACTAGTGGGACGTAGGGGTAAGATCGGTACCTACAGATGAACCAGCATCAACGGTTGGTCCTGTAACCTCTACACTTAGTCCTACCACGCATTATAACATCGGTCAAGCTTAAACTATATAGACTCTAGTAAATGTATGAGTATAAATTGTGTTAACGTTGGATAACACGCTATAATGAAGGTCAATACCGATCAACGTAGTGATAGATTCGCCGAAATAAGGCTCAGAAAAATTCCAGGTCAAAGGATAATTCCTGGGAGTTCAATCGTGATTCAGATACGAATTCCCGACAAACATGATTAGTTCAACGTCGATCCAATGACACAAGCTAATTCAGAAACTAACACTCCAGTTCTAATTTAAGATTTTGACAACGGTTAGACGATAAACGTAGTACCGGAAGAATTTTAGCTATTTAACAAAATACTGAATAGACTAAAAGATAAAAAAGTCTAAGAATTAAAGGCTGGGTCTATCATATCCAAAGTATTTTAGGCTCCTCTATAAAATAAAGAGCCTGAAACACATTGGAGGGGGTATCTATAGGTATTAAAAATTGCCTATAGGTTCCCGCACGTAGTTTGAAATAGAGAGATGGTGATAAACGCTATTATCCAAGTTAGAAAGGATTATCCAAGTCAAAGAGGATCATCTGATACTATAAAAAGAAGCAAAGGAATGCACGTGAAACGTCAAAATGTGTGAAATGACGAAGCAAGTACAATAAGGAGGACTCTGGTGTGATCCGCACGAAGAAGTAAAATTTTGACCATAATGAAATTTGAATCTGAAAAATCTCAAAATAATAAAGTTGTAGCTCTCTTCTTCAGCTTTCCAATACATCTTGAATCACTTCAATCCAAGGTCGGATGAGAAAATTAAAGCCAAAATACCAAAGATAGTACAAACTGTCTCGGAAATTCCGGGTCACTTCGAAGTGACTTGTGCCCAGGTCATCTCCCGATGTGTTTTTTAATAATATTAGCATCTAGAACTCCTTGGGGTCATCCATAAATATGTGAGATTATCCTTAAATGTGTGGAAGCTGTTACACAACTGAAAACTCACCTAAACAGATAATAACGGTTATTCTTCGATCCTATCCACAAACACGACGTTTAGAATCTATAAATACACCCCTAGCACCCTCATAAAGGTAAATCTGAAGGGAGCCACGAATTTCAGTGGAGCTAGGGGTAGGTTCTGATGAATTTCAGAGAGACTAGCAGATCTTGGCGAAGTTCTTCAGCATAAAGAGGGAAAGTTTGAGTGATCTGAGGCCCATTCCCCTTTCCTCCGGATCAAACTTGATTTTGATCTTGAAAAGAGTAGTAATCTCGCTTTGTCAAGATTATTTATTTTTGTGATTGTTTCCTTTGTGAAGAAAGAGCATTGATCTTTTATTCTAATCAATCAAACCTGATCCGTGCTGGTCCACGGACTAACACATCCCCGACATAGGTAAAGATCCCATGCAAGCAGCGGGTGATAAATATCCTCTACGTGTGTTTCTAGGAAGTTGTATCTTTCTTATTTTTATCGTGTAAGAAAGTCCTATAAAAAGACTAATTTTATTTTGAATCTGTAATCGATAAACGTGTAATGGATTCAGTAATGAAAACAACTTTCGACACAAACAATGAGTAATGATCATGAATGTCCTATTGGTGGTATTAGAATAGTTCGGATTAGAGTATGGGACGGGGTGACTAGGGAGTTAAAGGAAGTGAGGTTCGTTTTGCAGTTGTCAAAAACATCATTTCACTTGGAGTTTTGGAGGTAGCAGGCTATAGGTTGGTCTTAGAGGATGCATCTCTGAAGGTTACAATGGGGTCCATGATTGTGATGAAGGGCGTCAGGAAGAATAATTTGTATTATTTGATTGGAAGCACGGAGACAGGTGAAGAGTTGATGACTTCTATTGATTTGGCTAGACTATGGCCTTTGAGGCTGAAATATTCGAGTGTTGATTCCGTGCATGGATTTGAGAGAGGTACTTTGACCTGCAATTTAAAGTTCTGTGAACATATTGGTGTGAGCAAGAAGACCGAGATGAAGTTTGACACTTCTATTCATTGAGCGAAGGACCTTCTAGATAATGTTCATGTAGGTATTTGGGGGCATTTCAAAGAGGCATCATTGGGAGGTAATAGATATTTGGTTTTCTGTGTTGGAGACTATTTTAGGTATTCGTGGGTTACAGCCAAGTCTCATTAGAGGGAAGTCCTAGTAGTCAACAACAGGTGGAAGAAGTGTATAGGCACAAAGGTAATACTTTGTTATGAGGTTGGTAGGAAGTTCAAGAAGGATCCGCTTCTGCATTTGTACCGAGCTCAAGGTAGTTTGAGACACATCTTTGGAAAGAAAACATTAGGGCAACAAGATGAAGTGTCAGATTTAATGAGCCGTTCCTTGCTGGAGGAGGATCGATGTTTGATGTCAAGCAGTGGATTACAGATGAGTCTTGGTAATGAGGCTTTGACATATTTTAGTCATCTTATTTATAGGTTGTCGTCTACTACGATTAGAGTTTTTGGATCTGTTAGAGCTGTTTCAGATTTTGGTTTACTTCGGATATTTGGATGCCCAACATATTGTCACATCGATGATGTGAAATTTGACCCCAAGTGCACATTTGGGATTCAGAGGCATGTTTGATTACCAGGTATGAGACTCTGATATTGTTCTAAGCAGTAGTGTCACATTTAACTCTCAGCAGGTAGAGAGTGTTAGACAAATCATAGGCGTATCGCAACAGGTGGAGAGTGATGCTACTCCATGTTGGGTGAAGATTACTCCACGTTCTCCAAATTATTCTGTATCGTTGGGGATTCCAGTTGATGTGACACAGATTAGGGATCATATTGATGTTGATGCAGATGATGAGTTTGTTGATTCGAGTGTAGCTGGTGGATACAGTTCAGATTTGGCTATGCCGTTGGTTCACCTCAGGTGGAGGTGTTTCGTTTGTTTCACTTTGAGGCCAGTGGGAGAGTTATCAGCTGCAGATTTGTTGGTGATGATCGTGAATGATTGAAAATCCTTCTAGTTGATTGATGTCGTTTGTGACCATTTAGGTGAACTACGTGAGACTTGATTCCTTGGACAAGAGGATACGTAGGCAGTCATTTTGATGTAGCTAGTTTGATGAGTTAATACCGACATTTGGAGTTTGTTCGCATTCTCATTTGGTTCACGACTTGTTGTGGATTGAGTTCGTTGTCGTCAATTTGTTTCACTTCGTACTGGACGCGACAAGTGGGACATTTGGTTGGTATTGGTGTCGGCTCAGTTTTGCGAAAACTTCGCCGAGGTGGAGAATTATAGAAATGGCAACTTGGCGACGAAGTTCAGGTTTTTTGAAGCAGACATGATTTTTGATGTTGTCTGGTCGGTCGCGAGGCTAGGCCGGACGACCGAAAATGTGCACACTAAGGGTGTTTTTTTGGTTTTCTGGCCGGTCGACCGCGGCGTCAAGTGCGGTCGACCGCGGACCCTGTAATGCATTTTTTGGTTTCTGCCGTTCTGTCCGGTCGACTGCGACGATTTCGGCGGTCGACCGCCAGTCGGGTCAACCTTGTTTTGGTTTTCCTGTTCTGATTGGGATTTGTGTTTGATATAAATACAAACACGATTTTAGTATTTTTGGGGAGTTGACAAGGGGTTTGTTTTGTGCACAGAAAAGAGAGTTTTCCGAGTAATTTGGTTAGGGTTTTGTTTGAGAGATTTGAGTGATTTTGTAATCTCTATTTGTACTCTTCCTTCTCTATTAGTGAAAACTCATTCCCTTCTTGTCCCGTGGACGTAGGTAACTTGCCGAACAACGTAAAATTCGTTTCTTTGTGTTCGTACCGTTTTGTGGATTGTGTTTTGTAAAACCCCGAAAATTTCTGTAGTATATATATATATATATATATA
>BQKN01063805.1:212338-291099 GCA_022839385.1 Asparagus kiusianus | reverse complement strand
ATATATATATATATATATATGTGTGTGAATTATTAATAGTAGATAATCCCCTTGTGATGAATAACTATATAAACATAAAATATATGTGTTTATCAGTGTTTGGGAACCCAGCAGGTGTTTGCAAGTGAGAGAAAATCGAGTGAGTTGGCGATCAGCAGGTAAAATACCACCGGCAGGCATTTTTGTGCTGATCGGTCGACCGACGCGGTCGACCGGCGCGGTCGACCGATTAGCGATCAGAGAGTTTTATTACAGGTTTGGGTTCGGGTTTTGGTAATTGGGTTTTTGGGTTTCGGGTCGGGTTGGGGAGTTGGTATTTATACCAACTCAACCCATCAACCCAGGAGAGATCTCCTCAGCCCCAAACGTAAACCCTAGCCCCCTTTTTCCTCTTCCTCCTCAAAACCCTAATCTGGACCTGGTGTTTTTGGGGAAAATCTGGAGGAGCTGCTTGGGAGTTTACAGCTCAGGTAGAAGGAGATCCTCAGTGGGAGATTTAGCAGCAACCAAGGCGAGTATCATCTCGCCCAACCCCTCACCCCTGTTCATTTCTGTTTATTTCGATTTTGTTGGTTTTTATGAGTTTTTGATAAGCCAAAGAGGTATTTTCATATACAATCGAGATCTTTACATTAGATATTACAAGAATCGAGTTTCCAGTGTTCAAAAGCTCACCAGTGTTCTGTTAACGAAGATTTAGATCTAAAAATTTTCCTAAACAAGAGTAATTTATTCCTACGGGCTTTTAAAACGTTTTTTTTGTTTTTGTTCCCCAAGATTTGTGTATATCAAAAGGCAGATCTTGAACTTGGGTTTAGTTGTGTAACCCTTGTTATATCAGATCATCAAATTTTTGTTCCAGGTTTGATAGCTGACAGAAAACCCAGGATTTGGGTTCTGTCGCTCGGCGGTCGACCGACGCGGTCGACCGCTGAGCTCGAGTCAAGGATCCGGTCGACCGCGACTGGATTTCGGTCGACCGAAGCATTTTTCGGTCGACCGCGATTTGAATTCGGTCGACCGCGTAATTTTTCGGTCGACCGTCCTGATTTGTAGCAGAGTTCGGTCGACCGGATCGGTCGACCGCCGGCCCTCTATTTGTAGATTTCCAGTTTTGATGCTTTTGGGTATTTTTGCTCCCATTCGGGGGTTTATCTGGATAATCTGACCTGGTTATTATTTCCACTATGTGTCCCTGCATGATAGATGACCTGAGGGTATAAATTTGAGACATATACACTGTTTTGGTTATGATGTTGATGATTAGATTCTACTACAAGTATCGTAGCGATCTTTTACCACTTCTACAGTCCTCGTGTTGGACTATAATCCATAAGAAGTCCTCGTGTTGGACTATAATCCCTCTCAGTCCTCGTGTTGGACAATTGACACTTATACCATGAGTTTGGAAAACTTCGGTAGTTAGTTCTCGTATCGGACATGATTCTTAACCCTGCATGTGATTTTTGTACCACGCATTACAACATACTGATTATGTAGACTTGGTATGACACTTATGAAGGTTTTGACACAATATTCATGTAATAAATATTGTGATATTCATGTTGACTATGTTACAGCACTGTAATTATGCTCTGGTGTTTGTTGAGTTTCTTTTATCATTGTTATTGTTCTAGAACTTTGGGTTTGGTATTTAGGAGTTTACAATTTGAGATGTAAGGTATATACATGAGGGTTTCCTTGTTTGGATTATTTCGCTCGACGTACCTATTCTCGTGTTGTAAATCCTTAAATACTAAAACCCTTATTTCATAAGATCAATGAGTGTAGATCTATATATATATTATCTGTATTTTCATAAACAACGAGCCCTTTTCCCTTGGGGTTGGTTGTGATGTTACTCGCTAGCGCTTTGACGCTCGTTGTCCCTCCCCCTTTCAGGTCACGAGCCAGGAGCATGGAGTGTCGCAGGTTGACAGCGGATCACTTTAGTGTTCAGCTTTACGTTTTAGCTATGTATTAAGTATCTTGGACTCCACTGTAGTAGATGATTAGACATTGAGAACTATTTCATAGAAGTTGTAAAGGCTGTGTGCCTTATTTCCTTTTTTTGGTCAGATATTTGTACTTGAGACTTGTTTTGTACCCCAGTTTATCTATTCTGACATTGTTTATGTATTCCCATCTGTTGGATGATGAGACATCTATTTGATCATTCAGATTTCATCAGTTATTCGAGTATTATCTTTTACTTGCTTTTGTACCTACACCTGTGATTGATTCTGCTAGATAGATGTTAATTGTGATGGTGAAACATGTTATTGCACGGTGTGGTGCATGGCAGGTTTGACATTCTTGGTTTCACCTTGGACTGCAGCCTTGTGTGAACCCAGGGGCGTCACATGTTTGACCTTCTCTCTCGGGGTTTATGTGATTTCCTCATAACCCAACAAGTGGTTTCAGCACAACATCAAATTCTTCTCAGAAAGTTTGTTAGACCTTTTTTTTCCTTCGCACAACATTCAAATGATTATTTGTTTAATAAGAAAGGAAAAAGTATTACAAACTATAAGAGAGTTATTAAACTGCCAATGGTGTTTAGCACAAGTATCTTTTTTCTATTGACTTTCTGCAATCAAATTTCTATTACAGGCGGAGTAGCGATATAATCATATAGGAAATAAATTCATGAATAGCGTAAGAAAATACTAATAACACATCTTACATGAGATCCATAAATCAGTTTCAGACAATATGACTAATTATTTATCTTACATGAGATCTGTAAATCAGATTCAGACAATATGTCGCCGAGTGCCAACGCGGAAACTTGTTGGGGGGTTTTCCGCAATAGTGTTATTAGAAATTTAGTGAGATTTTAGAAGTGTATGGGGGTTCACTGTAAAACAATACCTTTGGGGTTTAGTGTAACCCTTTTGATAAATTCAAGACGACTATAGTTTACCACTTAAAAAACAACCATGCCGGCATTTTAGTAATATGCGCATGGAAATCTTTCTCTAGTGTATTATGTTTATTGGGTTTTAAATAAATTGCGGGACAATATTATGTGTGTACAGCTGGTGTAAAAGGACTCCAACCGACTTTTTAACAAATCTTTACAAAATATTTTGAAAATGAATTCCAACCAAACAACTTCTTAGCTTATCCAGTTCAATTACAAAAAAAAAAAAAAAAAGGCATGCTCACATTTAAAAGTAAAAAATATTAGAAAATAGTTTGAAAATCTCATCCCTTTAATCGCTGTTTATACAACTTAAGCATATGTGATGACCCAATATAAACGCAGGCGGTTACTTGATAATCACCACTATGTATGGTGTATTTAACATATACTTCACAAAATTGCGAAGGACAAATACTATTGTCGGCTGTTGCTGGCTTTGATCATCTTTATGGGCTGTTTGGGCCATTGATTGGGACTGCCAAATTTATAATTTGTAGCAGTTGTTAGATTTATGGGCTTGTGCTTTAATGGTCCATGTAGATGCCCATGGATCACCGTGTCCTGTTGATGATTGTTCTAGTACTTGTGTGCTTGACCTAGAGAGTGTTTGGATTTTTTTTAAGCTTATAAGTTATGTTAGTTTTTAGGGAAAATGTGTCAAGGCCCCAAAAGCAAAAACTTCATGTGACCAGCCCCTTGTATTTTCCCCCATGTGGATAAGCCCCAAATACCTACAGTATTTGTGACGAGGCCCTAAAGTATCACTTTTAAAAAAAAGCCCATGGGAAGTTACGAACTTACCCCTTTGATGGGACTGTACTCGTTTACTGCGCCCCCTTCCTATTCAAGAACCATGCCTCTCTCTCTCTCTCTCTCTCTCTCTCTCTCTCTCTCTCTCTCTCTCATCTCTCTCTCTCTAAAACCAAGGACTTTCTGAAGTCTGTCACCCTAGCCCTCGCCCTCCTCGCCGTCGTCGCCTCCGCCCAGGGTCCCAAGCCTCCCCTCGAGTTCGCCGCCGCCTCCCCTCCTCTCCTCCGCCCGCCCTCCTCGTCATAGCTCGTCGCTGCTCCCCGCCTCACCCTCGACTACGAAGGAGTTCGTCGCTGCCACTCTCCGCCTTAAGTTCAGCGTTTCCTTCTCCTCCTCTCCTCCACCCGAGCTTACAGCTGGAGCTCGCCGCCCGCCTAGCCCGCGATCGCCGCCGCTCCGATCATGATGGTCTGCAGAGACCACCTGCTCCAACTCCAGTGTATTAGAACTAAATGTCATCAAGGCATTTACATCACGAGCAGATTTCAAATTTGATATATGCAGATTTATTAGTTCTATGTTTGTTGGTTTTGGTTCCTTTCACGAGCTTTGAAATGAAAGCTAAGTCATCAATGAATCATTCTGAGTGCTAATATATTATGTTGAAAAGAATTACAAGTTTATTTCAGTCCCCTCTGGGGAGCAAAGTTTCTTTTACTGGTTGAAATATGCTCTTTAATGTTTGCCATAGTTTTGCTAGTTGAAATCAAGCTGGCTTACGAATTTTGCCTTCTGTTGTAAGAAGCTGCCAACATCATCCATAATATTTCTCTTTTTTCCCCTTGTCACTAAAATACCACGTTAGTTCTATTTTATACCAAGTTAGTTCTAATTTATACCACGTTAGTTCTAATTTATAACAAGTTAGTTTTAATTTATCTATTTTATACCATGTTAGTTCTAATTTATAGTAAGTTGGTTCTAATTTATACCACGTTAGTTCTATTTTATACCAAGTTAGTTCTATTTTATACCACGTTAGTTCTAATTTATACAAAGTTAGTTCTAATTTATATCAAGTTAGTTCTATTTTATAACAAGTTAGTTCTAATTTAAACCACATTAGTTCTAATTTATACCAAGTTAGTTCTATTTTATACCAAGTTAGCTCTAATTTTAACCACGTTAGTTCTAATTTATACCATGTTAATTCTAATTTATACCACGTTAATTCTATTTTATAACACGTTAGTTCTAATTTATACCAAGTTAGTTCTATTTTATACTATGTTAGTTCTAATTTATACCATATTAGTTCTAATTTATACCACGTTAGTTCTAATTTATAACAAGTTACTTCTAATTTATACCATTTTAGTTCTATTTTATACCATGTTAGTTCTATTCTGTAGAGTGTTAGTTCTAATCTTCACAGTGTTAGTTCTATTCTGTAGAGTGTTAGTTCTAATCTGCACAGTGTTAGTTCTATTCTGTAGCGTGTTATTTCTAATCTGCACAGTATTAGTTCTATTATGTAGCGTGTGATGGCTCGTTAGTTCTATTTTATTACACGTTATATCTAATTTATACCACGTTATATCTAATTTATGTTAGTTCTAATTTAAACCACGTTATAAATGTTGGCCTTCTTATTTTGATGATGTTTAACAAATAATTTATTACTAATGTTGTTTGTCTAGTGTTTGTGCATTCCTATGTTTTGTAGACAAACAACGTAGTTGGAGGATGGATGGAATTGCGCTTCAACGATGAAATCCAATGGAGGTTGGCGGAAATGTCGGGTTGAAGACTTGCAATTCATGTTAAAGATCCAAGTCAAGCTTCATCCGCAAGTATACCAAGATAGAGCTTCGTTGAAGATCATCAAGCTTGGGTAATTTAGTTTAGGTTTTATATTATGTGTGTTAGTACTTTAAGCTCAATTATATACACACATACACGTTTTGGTTTTTGTATATATATAGTTATATATATACATATATGTTTTGGTTTAGCTATATAGATATGAAACAAATTTACATTCATATATATAATTATATGTTTCATACTCTATTACGTTTTTGAAAACATTGCATATAATATGCAATTTTGTGAAAATACTATCTTATTAGTTTATAGACTTCAAATCAGTTTATACATGTCTACTAAGTCTATAAAAACATTTCACAAAGTTTCAAAAGTTGGTTTATGTCAAAACATCAAAATTCAAGTATCTCATATTTTCATGTTTTGGACTATTTTGCAAAATGATGATATTTCTCATTTGGGAAGTCTTTTTAGAAAACCAGTTTTTGTAGCATGTTTATTATCATGTCTACAATCATTTCCCAAAGTTTTACATTTTTTGGAATTTGTTTGATATTTTTAAACAGCGTTTTAAATCAGCAAAAACAGGTTTCTAAAATGTCAGAATTCGGTCGACCGCACCGGTCGACCGAACCTGAGGTCAAAAGTCCACTGGGCCGACAGAAAGTTGTCGGTCGACCGGTCCGGTCGACCGATGAAATTTTCGGTCGACCGATGACTTTTCCGGTCGACCGACGGGCGCTTTCTCAGCTTCTAACGGCTAGTTTTATTACCGTTGCTGGGGGCTTTTTAGTCTTTCTGTCTTGGGATTTTCAGCTGAGTTTTGGAGGGTATAAATACCCATTGCTGATGTCTTTTCAAGAGTTGATTAAGAAGTTTTTAAACAAGGTTTTAAACAAGGGTTTAAGCTCGTTTAGTTTGGTTTAAGTTTTTTTTGGGTTTGCTGTTACAAAGAGGAGCTTTTCATCAGCTATTGAAGAATTCATCTTCAACACTTCATCATCCTCTCTTTGTATTTATAGAGAAGTTTCCTTAACTCTATTTCCTAGCATTTCTACTATTGTATTTCATATCAATCTTATTGCTAGTTCTTATTGAGTTAAGTTTTTATTTATATCTCATTGTTTACACACACAACCATTGAGCTTATTGTATTTGCATACATTATATAATTAGGTTGTGGGATTGTGTGACATTGAGTTGAGCCTAATTGAGTTCTCACCTTGTTAGAGAGAACAATCATTTATGATATTTATGCTTATTGTGAGATCACTTTGTAATACACTTGTACACCGAGTGAGGAGTGTGTGGTGAGAGTCGGGGATCGTCCCAAGAGGAGTGGCGTCGGTTGACGTGCCTAGGGAGAGGTTGTAACCGAGCACTTGAGGGAGACATGGCTAGGTCCAACACTTAGTGGGTGTAGAGTGTGATTGCAAGAGTGTGAGTTGTAGAGTTTTCGGTTAGCTAGAAAACCGAGTGTGTAGAAGAAGTTCCGGCTTCCAAACCGGATTGTGTTAGTGGATTTCTCCCCGGGAGTGGGGAGCGGAGACGTAGGACGGAAGGTCCGAACTCCGTGATCATATCTTGTGTTTGAGTGTGCTTTGGCGTTTATTCATACTTGTGTTTATATTTCTTATCGCCATTGTCATTAGCTCATTATTTATATGATCCACTATCTTGTTTCATATTGTTTACCCTTGTGTTAGTTTATATATCCTTGCATATAGCTTTATCATATAGGATATATCACTTTGTGTATATTGCATATTCTTGCTTATAAGTAATTATATATCATCTTGCAAGAATATATTTGTTAAGTAATTTTAAATTGGTATTTAATCGGATTAGATTAGCATAAGACCCTAATCACCCCCCCTCTAGGGTCTAACAATAAACCTAATTTATACCATGTTATATCTCATTTATACCAAGTTAGTTCTATTTTATAACAAGTTAGTTCTAAAATTTTAACCAAGTTTTTTCTAATTTATACCAAGTTAGTTCTATTTTATACCACGTTAGTTCTAATTTATACCAAGTTAGTTCTAATTTATATCAAGTTAGTTCTATTTTATAACAAGTTAGTTCTAATTTAAACCACATTAGTTCTAATTTATACCAAGTTAGTTCTAATTTATACCAAGTTAGCTCTAATTTTAACCACGTTAGTTCTAATTTATACCACGTTAATTCTAATTTATACCACGTTAATTCTATTTTATAACACGTTAGTTCTAATTTATACCAAGTTAGTTCTATTTTATACCAGGTTAGTTCTAATTTATACCACATTAGTTCTAATTTATACCACATTGGTTCTAATTTATAACAAGTTAGTTCTAATTTATACAATTTTAGTTCTATTTTATACCATGTTAGTTCTATTCTGTAGAGTGTTAGTTCTAATCTGCACTGTGTTAGTTCTATTCTGTAGAGTGTTAGTTCTAATATGCACAGTGTTAGTTCTATTCTGTAGAGTATTAGTTCTAATCTGTACAGTGTTAGTTCTATTCTGTAGAGTGTTAGTTCTAATCTGCACAGTGTTAGTTCTATTCTGTAGAGTGTTAGTTCTAATCTGCACAGTGTTAGTTCTATTCTGTAGCGTGTTATTTCTAATCTGCACAGTGTTAGTTCTATTCTGTAGCGTGTGATGGCTTGTTAGTTCTATTTTATTACACGTTATATCTAATTTATACCACGTTATATCTAATTTATGTTAGTTCTAATTTAAACCACGTTGTAAACCTAATTTATACCATGTTATATCTCATTTATACCAAGTTAGTTCTATTTTATAACAAGTTAGTTCTAAAATTTTAACCAAGTTTGTTCTAATTTATACCAAGTTAATTCTAATTTATACCAAGTTAGTTCTAATTTTAACCACGTTAGTTTTAATTTATACCACGTTAGTTCTATTTTATGCCACGTTAGTTCTATTTTATATCAAGTTAGTTCTAATTTTAACCATGTTAGTTCTAATTTATACCACGTTAGTTCTATTTTATATCACGTTAGTTCTAAATTACACCACGTTAGTTTTATTTTATACTAAGTTAGTTCTATTTTATACCATCTCTATGACTAAATGCTGGTCATGTAGAGAATTTAAAACAAGCATTTAGTAGGTATCTTTATTATGGCGGACCAGCTTATGCCACGTAAGAACACAACATTCGCTTTCATTATATTTTGTGGAGAAGTAATCTTATACAAAATACAAAATACGTAAGAATTGATTTAGAACTAACATGAACTAGTTCAAACAGCTTGTTCTCTAGGAAATGCATGGCTCAGGGACAACAAATGACAAGGCCCCCTATAACACATGAGGTTTATGTGCAATTAACCAAGCATTATACAGATTCTTGAAGGGGTTCAACCCCTAAACACTAGTAAATACAATGGCTAATAACATAGAACAAAATGGATCACCTCTCCCTCATCTTCTTCCACTTCGTCCAAACAACTCCCCAATCATACCCTCCACGTCCTTCACCTTGTACTTCAACCTCACATTCCCCACTTTACAATAACAACCAAAAGAAGAGCTCAAGAAACAAGAAAACCAGAAATCTCAAAAACACAAATTTTTCAAGAACTCACTCATATCAGATCACCAGAAGAGGAAGACGAAGAATCCTCCTCCAAGAAACCATCATTCGACCACTGCTCAGAGATCTCGACGGCTTCCTTCTCTTCTCATGGTTTCGTCCATCCGTACGAGAGCTAGTCCCCTTCTTTCAGAATCTCCTCGGCCAAACCCAGCCTCCCGCCTGAAATCAGCTCCTCCCTCATCAAAAACGCACTCGGGTTCTCAGATTTCTCCATGAAATCGTAGATATCAAGCTCTAATCTACTGACGCCAGCATCCTTACGTTTTTTAGCGGAAATCGTCGTGGAAGAGGACAAGCGGAGACAGGGGAAGGGTTTCGACGGCGGCGGAGCAGGAAAGAATGAAGAGAAGAGGCTAGTGGAGCTCCGGCGTTAGCTCTACCTCCAGCACATCCGTTGTTGCCTTTTTCTGGTTTTGTTTTCACCACATACCAGAGCTAACATTTTATCAGTCATGGGCCCGGAGGGACTTGGGGGGTGGCGCCGGGGGCCTGGGCAAAGGTGATGACGGCGAGGAGGGCGAGGGCCCCTTTTATTTTAGAGAGAGGGAGAGAGAGGAGAGAGAGAGGGAGAGAGAGAGAAGGATGACGTGACTTTCTATGCTTTTGGGCTATGTCTCGGGAAGAAGGAGAAGGGCAATTTGAGTTTTTTTTTAAAATACAATCTCTATTTTGTATACTGCTAACGTGTTGGGGCCTTGACACATTTAACATTACTTTTTGGGGCTTATCCACATGGGGAAAAATACAAGGGGGTTGGTCGCATGAAGTTTCTGCTTTTGGGGGCTGAACACATTTTTCCCTAGTTTTTAATGATTTTTGAATTTTATCATAAAAATATTATAAAAATTATTTAGGTAGTATAGTAATTTGTTTGGTCAAACTTAGCTTATTTTAGTTGAGGTTATAAGTTCGTTTTTTCAAAAGCTAAGGTATACCAGTTTTTTAAAATGTAACTTATAAGCTAACTTAATATTGTATTTTACCAAATACGTAGAAATGAAAAAGTTAGCTTAAAAACTAGTTTGACCAAAAAATAAGCGCCCGAAACACTGTCTTAATGTGAGGAAAACCGTGTTGATACTTCAGGAAGCGGATGCCGTATTATTTGAAGGAGAGATAATGTTTTTGATTGTAGTAATATCCATCTTCTAAAGATACGAATCCATTTCCACTAATCCGTGACTCAGTAAAATTTGTGAGTCAATTATACAGTTGTTTTGTTTGCAACAAGGTGAAATAAATCTGGAAAATTTGGATGCTAGACAGCTCCCAACAAGTTTATTGGAGCAATAATCTCGTTGACATATCATTGCCAAAAATATGTTTTAAAAAATATAATATATTATATAAAAAGCTTGTTATATATATTTTCACACGCGTCAGCATATCCCTTTGATTAGGACCTGTTTGGTCTTTTTTTTAAACCAAGTGAAAAGTACTGTAGCTTAAAACAGTTGAGCAACTTGATTTGACAGCTACAGAAAAATTCGTTCAAAACATTTCATTTTGGTAAAAAAAGGTCAGATTTTTTTTGCTGCCATATCACCCTTCACTGCTATAGTACGTTTCAAACAAAAACAACCCAACCGAACAGGCCCTTAGGATAACAAGCTTACTCCAGTTTTAAGTTTACTTAATCAACACTTGCATTCCTTTTCATTTACGAGATTTGGGGTGAACTTAACAAGTCCAGGGGCGTAGCTATGTACATCTTGCCCTGGGCAGCTGCCCAGGGCAAGAAAATGAAAAAAAAAATACTAGGTACTCGGTTTCTAGGTCCACGCCCAACTCTCTTCTATAAATGCCTCCAATCGGTCTTATCCACTACCCCATCTGCCCCTAATTACTTTTATATTCTTCCCCAAATTTGTAGGGTTTTCATAATCTTCTAGGGCTTTCTCGATGGCCACCGCGACTGAATCGAAGAAGATGATCACGCTGAGGAGCTCCGACGGCGAGGAGTTTGAGATCGAGAAGGTCCTGGCCATGGAGTCGCAGACGATCAGGCACATGATCGAGGACGAGTGCGCTGAGAGCGTGATCCCACTCCCTAACGTCAAAAGCAAGATCCTCTCGAAGGTGATTGAGTACTGCAAGAAGCACGTCGACGCTGCTCCGCTAAGACTGACGATAAGTTCGGCGAGGAGGAGTTGAAGGCTTGGGATGCCGATTCGTCAAGGTCTATCAGCCTACGCTGTTCGATCTCATCCTGGTTTGTTTTCTGTCTTTTGCGCTTTGATTTATCTTGGTTTAGGTTTGATTTGTGATCTTTAGATCTGTTGCTTTGTTGCTTTGATTTATGTAGTAATTAGATGTTGTTTGGGTTAACTTGTGAATCCTGGTACGCCCTCCTCCAGCTCCCTTGCTTTGTTATTTTTTCGCCCAGGGGAAAAAAAATTCCTGGCTACGCCACTGTTAACAACTCAGTGTAACGTGCTTGCATTTTATGACTATTGTACAAAGTAGCATTTGCGTCAATGTTATTTTGCAATATTATTCATTTAAAGTTGTGTTTACTTTTTTCTTTCCTTTAAATCTCTAGGAAGTAAAGGATTTTGCTCGATATGGAAGTAGAGGGCTTTGGTCGTTTCCAGAACAAGAAAGGAAGTATTTTGAAGTAAGGGCATCAAAGATATATATTTAGCCTTATCGTACATAATTAAAAACACATTAAAATTATTGGAAATCTCATTTCTACATAGTTCATATATGTATTACATCGCATCTAATAGTTCAAACTTTCAAGTCGTGAAAATTTTTTGTTGATAGTAATGGTAGCCCAATTTTATTTTACCTTTCCATAGATTTATTAACGCCATGACACACACACACCAAACACCAAAGATCAATTGCTCAATGGCGCCCCACAAAGTCCTTAATCGCCAGAACCAGCTCCTCGGTCCTCTCACTAACAGCAGGATCGTTATCCACACCAAACTTATCCAAATAAAAACAGTGACTAACCCAACCCCTCTACTAACGAAAACCTCAATCTCTTTCTGTTGGGAAATTAACAATACAACAAGACCTTTTCTGTCTTTGTGATGAGATGAGAAAAAAAATAGAAGAGAAGAAAACAGAGAAATACAAAGAGTGAAGAGGAAACAATGAAGTTCAGGAAATAGCGAAGGACGGGTTTGAGTCAGGGCTGGTCAACCACGAGTGGCGCGGCGATCGATCGACCGCGAATGTGCACGTAGTCTAGAAAAGTCCTTGGACTTTTTGCGGTCGACCACGAGTAACGCGGCGGTCGACCGCAAGACCCTGTAGTGGTTTTTTATTCTCTGTCGTTGGCCACGGTCAACCGCGACTGACAGCGGTCGACCGCGATTCGGGTCTGTGCTTACTTTGGTTTCCTGCACTGTTTGGGTTTCCTATTTGATATAAATAGAAACATGATTTGTTTAGGGTTTTCGATCGTTCCAATTGTCAGAATTGGATTATGGGGTAGCATTGAGGGGAGATTTTGAGTACAGAAAAAGAGTGTGTTTTCTGAGCAATTTGTTTGAGGGTTTTGTGAGAGATTCGAGAGTTTAGTTTGAGAGATTTGAGAGTTTAGTTTGAGAGATTATTTGTGAGCTTTTGAGTGACCTTGTAATCTCAGTTTGTATTCTCTCTTTTTCTATAGTGAAAACCCATTCTCTTCTTGCCCCGTGGACATAGACAATTTGCCGAACCACGTTAAACATTTGTGTTTGAGTTTGTGCCATTATTAGTTGATTTGTGTGCTTCTCTCTCGGTAAATTTGTGAATCCTCAATACACACGCTGTGTGCACAACAAGTGGTATTAGAGCTCGGGCTACGCTTGGGCTATTTGGAGGAGTAAATCGCTTTGGAAGCTTGTCTAGGGTTTTAATTGGAGATAAAGATGGGATCTTTTTTGGGTAAAAATTCTATCTTTTCTCAGTTTGGATCTATTCTTCAGTTTGTTCCTCATTGGTTGTTGGTGTGTTGAGGAAGATGATTGGGAAAAAAAGTACATCGGGTGTTGAGGGTGGTGCTTCTGGCGTGAAGACCATTCAGAGTTTGAATATCCACTCTACGAAGATAGATGTGGAGAAGTTTAATGGCATGAACAATTTTGGATTATGGAGATGTGAGGTTTTGGATGTGCTGAACGCGCAAAATTTGGATGATACTTTAGAATCGGATGGCAAGCCAGATGATATAGACGAGAAGGTTTGGAAGAAGATGAATCGAACATCGTGTGGTGTTATTAGGTCTTGTTTAACGCATGATCTAAAATATGATGTGATGAATGAGACTTCTGCAAAGAAGATTTGAGAGATCCTTAAGGGAAAGTATTTGACCAAGAGTGTGGAGAACCGCTTGTATTTGAAGAGGAGGCTTTACCACTTTCAATTGAAGGAAGGAACCTCCATTGGTGATCACATGAACCACTACACGAAGCTTCTTGTGGATTTAACGAATGTGGATGTTATGATAGAGGATGAGGACAAAGCTTTGTTATTTTTGAGTTTCTTGCCAGATGAGCAATATGAGACCTTTGTACTTATCCTAATTAATGGGAATGCGTCCCTTTCGTATAGTGAGGTAACCACTGATAGTACCCTAGAGGGGGGGGGGGGTGAATAGGGTTATTGCTAATCTTATTAGATAATAATAATTAAAAGTTATTAACAAATATATCCTAACAATAATGATGTTCAATAAGATATATGCAAAGATATATATGCAAAGGGAAAAATAAACAAGAAATAATATAAACAAATAGTAGACACAAAGAGCAATCCAAACACAATAATATGATCACGGAGTTTGGACATTCTGTCCTACATCTTCGATCCCCACTCCCGGGGAGAACTCCACTATCGACACACCCGGTTTGGAAGCCAAAACTTCTCTACACACTCAGTTTTTTAGCTCATCGAAAACTCTACAAATCTCTCACAATGTACATACACAAATTACAACCTCAAGTGTTGGTCCTCACGTATTGCCTCCCTCAAGTGCTCAGCTTTACCATCTCTCTCTAGGCTTTACTACCGATGCCACTCTTTTTGGTATCGACTACGTCCTTACCACACACTCCTCTTGGTGTAAATGTGTATTATAAGGTGATACTCTCACAATAAGGCTCAATACAAGATTTTGTTCTCTACAATAGGTGAGAACACAATTTAAGCTCACTATCAAGGTTACACTTACCACAACACCAAATTATATAATATGTGAAAATAGTTAAGCTCAATGGTTGTGTGTGCAAGCAATGAGAAAATAAAATCAAACTCAATCAAAGTCTAGCAAATATAAATATGATAATGTAAATGTAAATAAGCTAGATAAGTGAGTTGAGAAAACTTCTCTAGAATAAGAGAGATGGAGATGTGAAATGGAAAGCTCAAACCAAAGATGATCTTCTCTTCTTGTGAAAAAAACTTCACAATACCAATTTTGTAAACACTTAAACAAACTTAAACCACCCTTAAAACTTGTTTCTAAACTCTTTTTTCTTAGTTTAGAAGTGAAATAGAATGGGGTATATATAGGATGAAAAAACAAAGCTCAAAACCCAAGTGAAACCTAGCAAAAAGACAAACAAACGGAAATTGGAAAAATAGTCGTTACAGGCCATCAGTCGACTAACGGGTTTCATCAGTTGACTGATGAGCTGATCGTTGCAGGTAATCAGTAGCTTATCAGTCGACTGATGACCTTTATCAGTATACTGATGGATCATCAGTCGACTGGTCAGTCGACTAAAACAGAACATAAACTTTTGAAGATTACAAGCACATTCTTCAGTCGATTGATCAGTCGACTGATTTCATCAGTCGACTGACCAGTCGACTGATAACAGGTTTTTAGCCTGACTGAAACAAAAAAAATATGATTTTCAAACCTCTTTTAAAAATATTAACTAAATTCAGAAAAATATAAAACTTTGGAAAATAATTGTAAACATGATAATGAACATGTTTCAAAAAGAATTTTTCAATTTGCATTTCCCATTTGTAAAATCTTATCATTTTGTAAAATCACATAAGTATGAACATGTTGAAAACTTGATTTGCCAAAATAACTTAAACAAAACTTTGAAACACTTTAGAATGAATTTATAGACTTATGCAAGATATGAAAATAGTGTAAATAAGTCTTCAATCCATAAACATAATATTTTGTAAATTCAATAGAATATGAAGCATATAAATGCGAAAATGAAGATATATATTTCTTCATATCTATATAGCTAAACCAAAACAACTTATCCACAGAGAAAACAAATAAGTATTATATATCTATTTATTTGCAAAAACATTTGTTTATAAAACACATAAACCATTAAATTGTGTGTGTATAATATTGAGCTTAAGATATTAACACACAAAGTATAAACCCTAAACTAATTTATCCAAGCTTGATAGATCTTTAGTGAAGCTCTTCTTGGTAAATTGCGAATGAAGTTTGAACTTGGATCTTGAACTTGAATTGCATTGCTTTGCTCAACTATTCCGCCAACCTTCATTAGATATGATCGTGAATGCTCGATTCCATCCATCCTCCAACAATATTGTTTGTCTAGAATACCTAATAAGAAAACATAAACACTTGACAAACAATATTAGGAATTGTTTGTAATCATCAAAACAAGATTAGAAGATGTAGACTCATAACATGAGACCTAACAATCTCCCCCTTTTTGATGATGACAAACAATATACACAAGGAGTATGTAATATATACAATAAAGCACAATACTCTTAAAATATACTCACAATCCACTTGTTTCTCCCCTTTGACAACATCAAAATGGGGAAAAAAAGAGAGCGAAAGCTCCACCTATCATAAAGCATAGGTGAGTGTAAAACATAAGAAGATATAGGGATTGTTCCCCCTATCAAAATGCCATATGGAAAATATGCAAATATGAACATGGCAAACATATGTGAGCAAGCATAGATAAAAGTATGCTAAACACCACTCACATACAAGACCAAGTGAACACTCATATATGTATCATTAATATAAAGTGTCACAAAGGTCTAACACAAAGATATATATATATCCATAGGATATATATTAAAAAAGCAAAAAACAAAAAAAATCCCAAAAATGAAAATCAAAGTTTTATAAATTAAAAAATCAAGAATCAAATGATTTGTCAATAAATTCAAAAGAAAATTCATAAGTTATTAAACCATAAATTATGATTGATTGAGAACATATATAAATATATTATTATGAGAGTGATGTCTCAATACATGAAAACAAAGTATATATATCTAAAAAGTGTTTGATCAATAGTAGAAATCTTCTTTGTAGAACTTGATCAACCACATAAGGAATACATTATAAACCACAACTAGATGATCCGGAAGCTCAAACACATAAATGTCATCATAAGAGTGATTTAAAATGATCCTATAAACATAAACACATAGTTCAATAAAAAAATTGAAAACAAGGTATAATAACAAAAAATGATGTTTTAGCAAAAAAATCATCTTGATGAAAATTTGTTTAAATTCATAAAGGATGAAAACATGAAAATCTATGAAATAGAATCATGAAAAAATATGAATAATAACTTTTCAAATCAAATACCAAGCATAAAATTGTTTTCAATTTTGTTTATAAAACTTAAATAAAAACATCTTTAAGAACATGAAAAACTAAAAAGCTAAAGAATTTGTTCTTAAAGATTAAACATGTTTTGGTACCTAATTACTCTTGGTACCGAAGAGTCTAGGGACATGATCCCTATCATTAAAGTTTCAGGTCCTTGGGTTATGAACCCATTTGGGCGCATATGGTGCACGGACACGGTCAAAACAATGCTCATATAAATGTCCTTTTCGTTTGCAATAGGTGCAATGAAAAGGTTGAAAAGATTTGTGTTGACCAATTGGTTGTGCACGAAAATCATTTGTAAAAATAGATTTTTCTTTAAAATTGTTTTACAAATGGGAAACATTCTTCAAGTCAAAACAAAACTTGGTCAAATGACCAAAACGTCCACAAAACTCACACTTGTACACATGAGCAATGTTTATGATGTGCAATATGTGCATGTGCATGTGTATGAGATGAAGTGGCTTGATGGGATGCACAAGGATAACTATATTTAGGCATGGTGGGTTTTTGTGCATCATAACAAAACTTAGCAATACGGCCTTTTCGGTCGTAAATAGAACACTTGTAAGTTTTGTTATACATGTGTGCATAGTGAATAGGTTTCTTAGAAACATTTTTATGGGACTTTGCACACACGTCCATAAGCTTTTCATTGTTGGCAAAGCATGTATTTAATATTGAATCTAAGGATGATATGCATTTCTTTATTTAATTCAATTCATCATTTGAAATATGTGCATTGTCACAAGAAGTAGAGCAAACAAGAGTATCTAATTTATTTTTATTAGCTTCTACTTCTAACATGGCATTATTCATATCATGAGTCAAACTTGCAATATCCAATCTTACTTTTTTATTACATTCTTTAAGATTAACATTTTCATTTGTAATAAAATCAAACTTAGATACAAGGGACTCATGGTTGGATTTTAATTGAACATGCTTGCTTTTTAGATCTTTAAAATTATGTTTCAATTGATTACGGTTATGCAATAATTTTTCATATTCATGTGCGAGTTCATCAAATGTAAAATCATTATTATTATCGGACTCGCATACCTCACTAGGGCTATCGCCTAGTGGTTGTGTACATGAAGATGATGCTCCTTTTGAACTTGAAGCCGAATCCTCCAAATGTTATCGGATTGCCTCCAAGTCCTTTTGATGTGCTTCTATTAATTTCCATAACGTATAAGCACTATCAAAAGAATCAAGTTTGTTAGCAAAAGATAAGCTAAAGGCATGAATTAGAAATCTTAACAAGCTTGTTCATAGCAAACAATCTATTATCATTACTACTCCACTTGGATTTCTCCATAGTGGGTACAATATAAGTGCATTCAATAATTTCCCATATATCGATATTAGTAGATCTAGCAAAAAGGTTAAATCTAGCACACCATTGTTCATAGGGGAAATTACTAATTCTAGGAGAAATGTTAATAGCATAACCAAGACTAGGTGTACCGTGCATGTCATGATATGTGCAAGCAAGAAACAAATAATATCAAAACAAGATTAGCAATAATAATAAGAACAAGGGATTTTTAACTCAAGGCGGTTAGATCTCAAATCAAAGAGCACCAATCTCTGATACTAATTGACAGTACCCTAGAGGGGGTGAATAGGGTTATTACTAATCTTATTAGATATTAATACCAATTAAAAGTTATTAACAAATATATCCTAATAATGATGATATTCAATAAGATATATGCAAGGATATATATGCAAAGGGAAAAATAAACAAGAAAAAATATAAACAAATAGTAGACACAAAGAGCAATCTAAACACAATAATATGATCATGAAGTTCGGACCTTCCATCCTATGTCTCGGATCCCTACTCCCAGGGAGAACTCCACTATCGACATACCCAGTTTGGAAGCCAGAACTTCTCTACACACTCGGTTTTCTAGCTCACTGAAAACTCTACAAATCTCTAGCAATATACATACACAAACTACATCCTTAAGTGTTAGTCCTCACGTATTGCCTCCCTAAAGTGCTCGGCTTTACTACCTCTCTATAGGCTTTACTACCGACGCCACTCCTCGTGGTATTGACTACGTCCTCACCACACACTCCTCTTGGTGTAAATGTGTATTACAAGGTGATACTCTAACATAAGGCTCAATACAAGATTTTGTTCTCTACAATAGGTGAGAACACAATTTAAGCTCACTCTCAAGGTTACACTCACCATATGATACCGGTGTATCTTCTCTTCGGAACTTAGCGATCCTCATGGGAGCTTAAGGATAGATGATTCTCATGATAGCATAAGAATAGAGGTGTCAAACAGTACAAGGGAACGCAGGTTGGAGCGAGGAACAAGGTAGAGAATCGAAGATTCAAAGAATCTAGATTTTAGCCTGTGAGTCGACTCATACATGTACATGAGTCGACTCATCAGGTTGAGTCGACTCATGTCTGTCATGAGTCGACTCACGAAACTCAGCCGTTTTGCTAAAAGTTTCTGCTCGGTAGACTCATCACCTTATGAGTCGACTCATATACAGTTTTGAGTCGACTCAAGAAATCAAGTTCTGTTAGCAAAAGTTTCTGACCAGTCGACTCATCAGTTATGAGTCGACTCATATGAGATCATGAGTCAACTCATAACTGTTCATGAGTCGACTCATCGGAGTTTTCAAGATTCACTAAGGACTCTGTTTACGCATTTTCCTGTTTGGGTTAGGCTTGGTTATTTACCACTTTGCCACCCTCGTTTGTACACCTCTATAAGGGATTGTTTTAGGGTTTAAAACAATCAGAGAGTTGAATCAAGAGAGATTAACTTGTAATTGAGATTTGGAGAGCTTGTTCTTCAATTCTAGAGTGAGATTGTGAGAGATTATAAATTGCATACTCATAATCTAGAGAAGATATTTTCCTTCGCCCAAATCTGAGTTATTCTTGTATTCTTATTGTTTTCTTATCAACCCACCTTTGATAATTCCGCGATCAAAGGTGCTCGCACGGCAACTCGTATCAAGTTGGTATCAGAGCGATCAGATCCTACGAAGGGGGCATCCTGTGCATGGTCCTGACTCGATCGCAATACAAGAAGTTTGGTGAGATCCTTACTTCCTTGGAAGGAGCCCAAGATCTAAAGAAGAAGAATATGTCTGAAACAGATAACTCAACAAGACTTGATGCCGTGGAGAAGCAGATCGAGACGATCGGTTCGACGCTCAGTCAGCTCGTAGGTCTCATTAACAAAGGGGACAAAAAGGAGGAATCTTCTTCGAATGGTAAGAAGAAACTCGTCGAGTCCGATGAAGAGAGTGAGAAGTCTGATTCAGACAGGGGAACTAAGATTGTTAGGACTGCTGGACATCAAGGGGGTAAAAATAATTACCAAAATTTGAAGATAGATTTCAAAGTGAAGATTCCTGTCTATGATGGGAGTGTTAATGTGGAGAAACTCGATGATTGGATTGAGCGTATGGAGATGTACTCCACCCTCTATGGATATTCATCCAAGGAGAAGATCATGTTCATAATATTGAAGCTTTCAGGGCACGCGTTGACGTGGTGGAAATCCTATTATAAACAGGAGAAGAAGGTAGCGTCATAGAACAAATTTAAGGAGCTACTCAGGAAGCAGTTCTATTCGGTGGGGTTTCTTGAGGAGCGTTGGTACAAGTGATACGGCTTGCGATAAAGGTTCAATCAGACCGTTCAAGAGTACACGACGGAGTTCCAGTAGCAGGCGATGGTTCTAAACATCGTAATGGACGAGTACTCCATCTTCATGATGTACATGGCGGGGCTGAATGATTACATCCATAAGGAGATGAAGCTGTTCACGGTCGAGATGATTGCAGAAGCGAGCGTGAAGGCAGTTGCCATTGAGGGCAAACAGAAGAAGGGCAATGAAGTGAAGGGTGATTCCAAACAATCAGGAGACAAGTCTAGTAGCTCTCAACATAAGGAAGAGAAGAAGAAGGGTGATTCGGGGAAGGCAGGATTAACATGCAATCACTGCAAGTAGATAGGGCACATGGCTAATCATTGCTGGGATAAGTACCCTCATTTGAAGCCGAAAGGGTTGAAGAAGAAGGAGGAGAAAAAGGCATACGTGATAGCACAGGGTTCGAAAGAGGTTCCCGGGATGACAGAGCCCAACAGCAGCCTTAACCTTATGGCGGGGAAACATGCCACTAAAGAAGACGACAATCCGAGGGAGCAACTCTTTGTTCTGAAGTTGCAGGTCAAGACTAGCTTGGTAGATGCCATTGTAGATACAGGGAGTCAGAAGAACCTGATATCTAAAGCGTTGGTACAGAAGCTGAGATTGAAGACGGTGAGGCATCCGAAGCCCTATCCATTAGGGTGGATTCAGAAGGAAGCGGGATTGAGTGTGGTGAACCAGTGTACGTTCAGATTTACACTCCATGAGTTGTATATTGACAAGGTCACATACGACGTGGTTCCGTTGGATGTTTGCCAAGTTATTTTGGGCAGTCCTTACTTGTGTGATAGACACGAGATATGTGATCGGCGGGTCCAAAAATATACGTTCACCAAAGATGGCGCGCAATTTATTTTTTGTTCGGCATCTCTTCCGCAGGAGACGAGTTTGGTGACGGTGACTCAGGCTAAGAGGCTGGTGAATGCGAGCAGGAAGTTCATTTTATTGTTCATTCGGCCTTATGAAGAGTAGCTGAGTAGGATATGCTTGTCCACCTTGAGCAAGCTTCAGGAGGGAGATTTTGATAGTTTGAAGGCCAAGTATGCGGACTTGTTTTCAAAAATCACGGGACTACCATCACGGCAAGGTGTAGAGCATGAGATTATGTTGACTGGTGAGAGTTCCTTGCCAAACATAGGCCTATACCGCACATGAGTACAAGAGTCCGAAGAGATCAAGAAACAAGTTCAGGAGCTCTTGGAGACGGGAGTGATAGTGCCGAGTTGTTCACCTTGCGGGTCGTCGGTGTTATTGGTGCCCAAAAAGGATGGAGGCTAGCGCATGTGCGTGGATTACCGGGCGCTCAACAAGATAACGATCAAGAATCATTACCCACTACCATGGATCGATGATCTTATGGACCAGTTAGAGGGAGCGAGGTTTTTTACGAAGTTGGATCTGAAGTCTGGCTATCATCAGGTAAGGATTCGGGAGGAAGACACTTGAAAGATGGTGTTCAAGACCAAACAGGGCCTGTTCGAGTGGCTGGTGATACCGTTTAGGTTATGCAATGCTCTGGCGACTTTTATGAGGCTCATGAATGATTTGTTACGACCTTTCATAGAGTATTTTGTGATTGTGTACCTTGATGATATTTTGGTGTACAACAGGACCTGGGAGGAGCATCTTGTTCATGTGGAGAAAGTGTTTAGAGTGTTGCAGGACGGACAGCTGAAGCTCAACGGGAAGAAATGCGAGTTTGGGAAGGACAAGTTGGTGTATCTCGGCTTTATCGTAGGGAAGGGTCAGAGGAGGATAGATCTGGGTAAGGTGGCGGTGATCACGAAGTGGCCAACGCTGAAGATAGTGACTGAGGTGAGAAGCTTCATAGGGGCTTGCCAGTATTTGCGCAAGTTCATTTGACACTTTTTGACTTATGCGGCACCGTTACATGGCCTCACAAAGGCTAAGGCTCAATTCGAGTGGGGAAGGACGCATGAGGAGGCTTTTCAATTGCTAAAAAGGAAGATCTCGGAGGCACCGGTGTTAGCTTTGCCGAATTTGCAGCGGACTTTCGAGGTGGAGACCGACGCATCTAGTTATGCGATGGGCGCGGTGTTGATTCAGGATGGGAAGCTAGTGGAATACCATTTTACAATATTTACGGGTGCTATTGATAACTACCCGACCTATGATAAGGAGTTCTATGCACTTTATCAGGCGATTAAGCATTGAAGGGTGCACTTGTTGGGGAAGGAGGTGGTTGTGCACTCGGATCACAAGCCGTTGGGGTTCTTACATGCCCAGACGAAGCTACAGCAGGTATGGCACATGAAGTGGATGTCTTATTTGATGACTTTCAACATCATTATTAGGTACAAGAAGGGGGCGACAAACAAGTTGGCCGATATGTTATCTCGTCCGCCGGTAAGGGTTTTATTGGTGGCGACGCGTATTCAGCCCTTTGTTTCTTTGGAGTATGTACAACTGTACGCATTCAGTAGAGACTTCGGTAATGTATTTGAGCAGGCGAAGGCTGGTCAAAGGGGGGAGTATGCACTTGGAGAAGATGGCTTGTTGTATCGTGGAACATCACTATGTATTCCGGAGGATGGTGATAGGTTGCAATGGATTCGGGAAGCACATACCTCGCGTGTGTAAGGGCATTTTGGAATTCAGAAGATGCTTCTCAATCTACGGCGATATGTGTTTTGGCCACGGATGCTTGATGATGTGACCAAGTATGTTGGAGGGTGTAAGTTATGCTGTATTTCGAAGCCTTCTAACAGGAAGAGGGGATTGTACCTACCACTACTGGTTCCTTCTAGGCCGTGGTATCTATGGATTTTCAAGGAGGGTACCAAGCGTGGGCATGACTATTTGTACGTTGTGGTGGACCGGTTCAGTAAGATGGTGATTTTGATTCCTTGTAAGAAGATCGTGACGGGAGCAGGTGCAGCACAATTATTCTTCGGCATGTGTGGAAGCATTTTGGATTACCGAGTTCGATCATTTCGGATCGGAACAGCCGGTTTCTCGGGCATTTTTGGGATTCTTTGTGGAGTCTGATGGACACTAGATTAAAGAAGAGCACGACCTTTCATCTACAAACAGACGGGCAAGCAGAGGTAGTCAACCGGACTATGGTGCATATGTCGCGGGGGTATAATTCCAGGCATCCCAAGACTTGGAATGAGAGCTTACCATATTTGCAATTTGCTTTTAATCGGGCGATTCATGGATCTTCGAGAAAGTTACCGTTTGAGACTTGTTATGGATTCTTATCGTCGAGTCCGTTTGATCTTTTGTTTTCAAGTGAAGCTACGACGGACGGCAAGGAGGGGAATGAAAGACAACATGCTCAGCAATTTCTGGAGAAGATTGCGCATATTCATGCCATGGTTGAAGCACAATTGAAGAAGTCACAAGCAAAGTACAAGGCAAAGCATGATCAACATCGGGTTCCTTGTAACTTTGGCATGGGCGATATAGTGTGGTTGAAATTGAGTAAGGAGAGACTAAAGGGAGAAGGGAAGAAGTTAAAACCGATACGTTATGGTCCATTTCGGATTCTCGATCAGATTAGCGACAACGCTTTCAAGCTCGATTTACCATCTTACTTAGGCATGTATTCGGTGATCAATACCGAGTACTTGAAGTTGTTTGAGCCTCCATTACTGGATGATGAAGGTGATGACAATGTGATCTTACCGCATGTTGATGACTTGTGATTTGATAGAGAGGAGCTGCTGAAGGAAGACTGCATTTTGGAGCGAAAGACGACCACGACAAGACGGGGAATGAAGGAGACGTTTCTCATTGGACATCAAGGTCAAGTTCCTAGCAAGGCTAAGTGGTTCAACAAGGAAGGAGGGGCTCACAAGTTTCCTCAGCTGAAGTTCTAACTTGAACGGGACTTCAAGTTCTTAAAGGGGGACCCATGATACGGGTGTATCTTCTCTTCGCAACTTAGCGATCCTCATGGGAGCTTGATGATAGATAATTCTCATGATAGCATGAGAATAGAGGTGTCAAACAGTACAAGAGAACACAGGTTGGAGCGAGGAACGAGGCAGAGAATCGAAGATTCGAAGAATCCATATTTCAGCTTGTGAGTCGACTCATACATGTACATGAGTCGACTCATCAGGTTGAGTCGACTCATTTCTGTCATGAGTCGACTCACGAAACCCAGCCGTTTTGCCAAAAGTTTCTGCTCGGTCGACTCATCACCTTATGAGTCGACTCATCAGTCATGAGTCGACTCATATACAGTTTTGAGTCGACTCAAGAAATCAAGTCCTGTTAGCAAAAGTTTCTGACCAGTTGACTCATCAGTTATGAGTCGACTCATATGAGGTCATGAGTCGACTCATAACTGTTCATGAGTCGACTCATCGGAGTTTTCCAGATTCGCTAAGTACTCTGTTTACGCGTTTTCCTATTTGGGTTGGGCTTGGTTATTTACCACTTTGCCACCATCATTTGTACACCTATATAAGGGATTGTTTTAGTGTTTAAAACAATCAGAGAGTTAAATCAAGATAGATTAACTTGTAATTGAGATTTGGAGAGCTCGTTCTTCAATTCTAGAGTGAGATTGTGAGAGATTGTAAATTGCATACTCATAATCTAGAGAAGGTATTTTCCTTCACCCAAATCTGAGTTATTCTTGTATTCTTATTGTTTTCTCCTCAACCCACCTTTGATAATTCCGCGATCAAAGGTGCTCGCATGGCAACTCGTATCACCATAACCCTAAATTATACAATATGTGAAAATAGCTAAGCTCAATGGTTGTGTGTGCAAGCAATGAGAAAATAAAATCAAACTTAATTAAAGTCTAGCAAATATAAATATGACAATGTAAATGTAAATAAGCTAGATAAATGAGTTGAGAAAATTTCTCTAGAACAAGAAAGATGGAGATGTAAAATGGAAAGCTCAAACCAAAAATGATCTCCTCTTCTTGTGAAACAAACTTCACAACACCAATTTTGTAAACACTTAAACAAACTTAAACCACCCTTAAAACTTGTTTTTAAACTCTTTTTTCTTAGTTTAGAAGTGAAATAAAATGGGGTATATATTGGATGACGAAACAAAGCTCAAAACCCAAGTAAAACCTAGCAAAAAGACGAACAAACGGAAATTGGAAAAATAACTGTTACAGGCCATCAGTCGACTGACGAGTTTTATCAGTCAACCGATGAGCTGACTGTTGCAGGCACTCAGCAGCTTATCAGTCGACTGATGACCTTTATCAGTAGACTGATGGATCATCTCGACTGGTCAGTTGACTAAAACAGAACATAAACTTTTGAAGATTACAAGCACATTCTTCAGTCGACTGATTAGTCGACTGATTTCATCAGTCGACTGACCAGTCGACTGATAACAGGTTTTTAGCCCGACTAAAACAAAAAACCTAATTTTCAAACCTCTTTTAAAAATATCAAATAAATTCAGAAAAATATAAAACTTTGGAAAATGATTGTAAACATGATAATGAACATGTTACAAAAAATAATTTTTCAATTTACATTTCCCTTTTGTAAAATCTCATCATTTTGCAAAATTACATAAGTATGAACATGTTGAAAACTTGATTTTGCCAAAATAATTTAAACAAAACTTTGAAACTCTTTAGAATGGATTTATAGACTTATGCAAGATATAAAAATAGTATAAATAAGTCTTTAATCCATAAACATAATATTTTGCAAATTCAATAGAATATGAAGCATATAAATGTGAAAATGAAGATATATATTTTTTCATAACTATATAGCTAAACCAAAACAACTTATCCACATAGAAAACAAATAAGTATTATATATCTATTTATTTGCAAAAACATTTATGGATAAAATACATAAACCATTAAATTATGTGTGTATAATATTGAGCTTAAGATATTAACACACAAAGTATAAACCCTAAACTAATTTACCGAAGTTTGATAGTTCTTCATTGAAGCTCTTCTTGGTTAACTTACAGATAAAGCTTGAACTTGGATCTGAACTTGAATTGCATTGCTTCACTCCACTATTCTGCTAACCTCCATTGGATATGATTGTGAATGCTCGATTCCATCCATCCTCTAATAATATTGTTTATCTAGAATACCTAATAAAAAAACATTAACATTAGACAAACAATATTAGGAATTGTTTATAATCATCAAAATAAGATTAGAAGATGTAGGCTCATAACATGAGACCTAACAACCACTGCTCTTGTGAATTACCAACTAAGGAAGAAAGATAAGGAGTCTACAAGTGACACAACAGCAGAGGCATTGATCACAAGAGGAAAGAATCCAAACCGGAAGAATGGGAAGTCACAGTCTAGAGTAGGGCATCCTACAGTTGGCAAAGATCAGTGTGCTTAGTGTAAAGAGACTGGTCACTGGAAGAAAGATTGTCCAAAGCTTAGTGAATGGATGAAGAACAAGCAGAAGGGAAAGAAAAAGCAATAATCATCAGAAGCAAACATCATCATATTAGATGGTAATCTTTCCGACTCATATATTTATCCTCTTTCTATCAGTCCCACAGGTTGCTAATTAGAGAAATCCGAGTGGATGTTGGATAGTGGTGCGACCTATCATGTGTGCCCTAGAAGGGAATGGTTCGTCAGTTTTGAGAAACTGGATAGTGGTGTGATGTACATGGGTGATAACTATGCATGACAAATCCTTGGGATAGGAAGAATTCACATCAAGATGTATGATGGGACAGTTAGGGAGTTATATGGTATGAGATATGTTCCTTCTTTGAGGAAGAACTTGATCTCTATTGGAGCTTTGGTTGGATAGGGTTTTAAAGTTCATATCGAGGACATGGTTCTTGATATTGTGGAAGACTCTTGTATTTTGATGAAGGGCGTCTGGAGGAATAATCTGTACTATTTGACTGGAGATACAGTGATAAGTGGAAAGCTGACGACTTCTGTTGATTCGACTAAACTATGGCATTTGAGGCTTAATCATTCTAGTTTTGTTATGGAGATGGGTACACAGACCTGCAGTTTGAAGTCCAGTGAAAACTTTGATGTGAGCAAGAAGACCAAGGTGAAATTTGGCACCTCTATTCACCGAGCTAAGGGTCTTTTAGGTGGAGTTCACATGGACATTTAGGGGCCTTCTAAGGAGACATCATTGGGAGGTAATAGATATCTAGTTTTCTTTGTTGACAACTATTCTAGGCATGTTTGGGTTGTAACCAAGTCCCGTTTGAGTAAAGTCCTAGTAGTCTACAACAAGTTGAAGAAGTGTAAGAAAGATAGAAGGATGAAGGTACTCCGATTTGATATTGGTGGGAGGTACAATAGGGATCCGTTTCTATATTTGTGTCGAGCTCAAGGCAACTAGAGACACTTCATTGGAAAGGAAATCTTGGAACAACTAGATGGGGTGACAAAGTTTGAGAATCATCCCTTGCTGGAGAAGGAACGGTGTTTGTGGTCAAGTAAGGGTTTGCAGAAGAGTTTCTAGACTGAGGCTTTGATATTTTCAACTAATCTCATTAAAGGGTTGTCGACTGCTATGATTGGAGGTAAAACTCCACTGGATGTTTGGTCTGGTAGTGCCACTTTGGATGAGGCTTCGATGAGGGAGTCAATTGACTCTCAGCAGGTGGAGAGTTTTGGTCAGACCTTAGATGTATCGTAGCGGGCAGATGATGATGTTACTTGATAATCATATTTTATTATAATTTTATACCCTCATTATCTATTTTATATGAATAAATATATCACTAATAATTATTTTTATCTTTAATTACAGGTTAATGAAAAATAAATCTCAAACTTCAATCTCTCAACAAAAAGCCCTTGATTTAATGAAGAAATAAAGCAAAGAAGCCCATTGGAAAATCAATTGCCAAATTATCCAAAAGGTCAAAACCAAAAAGAAGAAAACATCACCAAAAGCCCAAGCCCAAAAGCCAAAGAGAAGAGAAGTTGCGGCCTGAAAAAGGAGGCAGACTGACATCGATGCTAGCATCGATGGTGCCAGCATCGATGCCCGCATAGATGCCAGCATCGATGCCCATATCGATGCTGGCATCGATACGCTGGCAGTTAGTTACAGATTAGTGGCTGAAATTCAATTGTTTTGGATAAAATTTTGATCTAATGGCTTACATTCACTGATGTTTACTATAAATAAGGGTAGAGCGTGAGGGGTTAGATGTGTGAAAATTTTTGAAACTCCTTTTAGAGAGAAGGGTTACTCTTAATTGAGAAGACCTTCTAAATTTGTAACTTTTTGTTACAATTAATAATAATAATATTTTTTACCACTTTAAATATTTCTTCTCTTTGTTGGATGATGAAGATGAATATGAAGAATTATTTAGAGGTTTGCATTTCTTTTCTTTTTCTCTTTTATTTCTTTTTTATTGCTTATTAGTTTAGATTTATTTCTATGCTTATAGTTAGATTTTATTTTCTTGTTAAATAGCCAAGAGGCTAGAACCCTCTTGCCTTAGATTTATTTCATGCTTATAGATTAGATTTATTTCATGCTTATAGAGTAGATTTATTTTTTTGTATTTAATTCTTACAATTTATTTTATAGTTTAGATTTTATAATTTATTTTATAGTTAGATTTTAATTTCTTGTACTATTCACCTTGAGGCTAGAACCCTCTTGGATTTAGTTTTTCTTTTTGTTTATTTTTCTTTTGTTTGATTTGCCTTTAGGTTAGAACCTCTAGGGAATCACCCTTTTCTAAAGAAGTAGGTTCAATTTTAGATCACCCATATCTATAATTGAATCCACCATCTTTAATTTCTTACATTTTCTTTTATTCTTGAATTTTATTTTTTTATTATTGATTTTTATTTGTTTCTCGATTTTATTCATTCTTGCCTTATTGATCACATTCATTCTTTATCACATCCACTCTCACTTACATTTTGCGCCTATTTACGCACCATTTTCACTCTCTCAATCTTTTCACAATCACATTCACTCATCACTCCTATTTGTCACGCACACAACATAAGAACCAATTTTATATTTTCTCCTACAAAACACCTTCCTCGTGGGATCGATAACTCTTTATACTATAACTTGATTAGTTGTGCCCTTGCAACTTTTGGTATATGTTTATGCCGCATTAAGTTTTTGGCGCCGTTGCCGGGGAGGGTGCTTAAGTAGGTTTTATTTATTTTGGTTCTTTAACTTGTGTGTTTATTGTGAAGGAAACGCTTGGAGCTTGAAGAACGCGGATTGGAGAACTAGGAATTAAAAATTTACTTTCGGGTAAGTCTTCTTTCTAGCGTTTTCAGTTCCACCCCTTTTAGTTAGCTTCACAATTAGAGACAATTAGGATTAAAAAAAGATTTTATTTTTGTTGACCATAATAAAATCCATCTTTCACTTGGACATTAACTAACAAGACAATAAACTCAAACAATGTTCCCCCTTCTCATGGTTGTTTGATTGTTAACCCTAATAAAAAATATAAAGATTTTTTTTATCATCCTTTTTAGTCGCTTTTAATTTTTAGGGTTGCATTTCATATAGTGTAGGAATTCACCAAAGTGATTTGAGCATCTTGATTTGGCACACACTTAAAAATATTTTTAAGGACAAAACCTCATAATCAAGATAAGGTGAGGGATTTCATCACCTTTTTCTTAGCCTACAAATCACTAATTCCTTACTTCACAAACCCAAGCCTTCTAAAACTCATTAGACGTTAGCCCCTAAGGACTCGAGCTCAATAAGGAACAAGAAATCCTTAAGTGAACCGGTTTAAGTTTTCTCAGAATAGTTGGTGTCTAAGGCAAGGTTTAGGGGTTACGTAAAGTACTCCGTAAGGAACGAGATACTTAATTGATCTTTGATCACCCTCTAGTATTATCCTTACCTAGCTAACTACCCAGGTAAAACTTTAATCTTTTTACTTTAGGAGTTTTTGTTCAGGAGCTAGTCTAGTTGAGTTAGGCTTAACCCTAGAGTTAGAGTGATTGAAAAGTGATTGATTTTAATTTGTTTAGTTAGGATTTTCCTCTTTTTCCATTCTCTCCTCATTAAAAAAACTAACTTTTATAATAAAAAAAGTATAAAAAGAAATAGTTTGGTGTATGCAATCGTGGATTAGGTATAATACACATCGATTAATTTGCTTTGAACCAATCATAGAAATAACGTATCCTAATCCACCCATTCTTCAAGATATGTGCTATCCCATTAGGAATGCAATCCCCTCTTGTATTAGGCTCCCCGAAACAAATGGAATAAATTTTGAGCTTGGACCATATTACATAAACATGCTTCCCAAATTCCTTGGAAATAAAACAGAAGATGCATAAATTTTTATCTCAAAATTTGAGGAAGTGTGTATTATGATTAAAATAAGAGAATTAACAAAAGATGCGATCAAACTCAGATTTATTCCATTTACTCTCAAAGATAAAGCAAAAAATGGCTGTATAGCTTACCCGTAAATTCCATCACTACGTGGGAGGAATTTATCACTATTTTTCTTAAGAAATTTTTTCCTATCCATAAAACGGTGAAGCTAAGAAACAGTATCATGAATTTTAAATTGTCCAGGGAGAACCCTTTTAGAAGTATTTTGACCGATTTAAAGATCTTCTCATCTAATGTCCTCAACACGGTTTAGAAAAATGGCGATTGTGCCAAATAATTTATGAAGGATTAGATTAATGTGCAAAAACTTCCTTAGAATCAATGTGTCACAGGGATTTCATGAGGAAAAACATTAATGAAGCTTGGGAGTTTTTAGAGAGTCTTTCTGAAAAAACCATGTAATGGGAACACTATGATGACCGAGTGTCATCAGTTCTCCAACCCAAATCCAGTGGTATTTCCTTAGAGTCGAACATTACATCTGAAGCTAGGATGGCCACAATCATGCGTAGGTTAGAAGCTTTAGAAATCAAGGAAAGAGCCCCGGCTCAAATCAATCAAGTTTCAGCGTCAGGATGTCACAACTGTTTGTCACCATCTCATATTTCAGAAGAATATCCTCTCTTAGGAAATAATCAACCATTAGGACAGGTCAACGCTGCATTCCAGGGTTCTGCAAATGATCAATTCTCTCTAACTTACAATCCAGGTTGGAGAAATTATCCCAACTTTGCATGGAATTAAGGAAATTCTCCTGGAACTCAAAACTTTACTCCCGCTTCGACCCAACAATTTCCTAGGGGAAACACAGTTTCTTTCAATTCTCATCCACAATTTCAACAACCTAATCTGCCGTATCAAAATCAGTCTCCTCTTCATCAAGCTGTAATTTAGACTCCTCACAATCCAGATCAGGATAAACGTCTTAATGTCTTGGAAAGGGGTTTGGAAACCATAATTAAGGCCTCCACTCAAACCACGAATATGTTGACTCAAACATCCAGCATTTTGAATTCCTTTATGCAATCAACCGGACAAATGCTCAACTCCAACACTCAATCTATAGCTAGATTAGAATCCCAGCTTGGTCAACTAGCTAGTGCCGTGAGTGAAAGAGAGAAAGAAAAATTTTCGAGTCAACCTGTGGTCAACCCTAAGGACACAAGATGCAGTTCATCCTATGAAGCTCAAGTGAATGCAATCCATTCACTTCGGTCAGGTAGACATGTCGATAATCAAGTGAGAACTCCTCCAAGGCAAACTTTTGATCCAGTACAAATTCCTTCTCCTTCTCCTTCTGATGAATCTATTCAACAATCACCCTCCTCAGATGATCAAGAACCTAAACCGGAACCTGAGCCTGTTTTTGATAGGTTTAGACCAGTTGCTCCTTTTTCAGATAGACTCAGGCTTAGGAAACACTCCCCTCAAGAGGAGAAGATCCTAGAAACATTCAAGCAGATTAATGTCAGTATTCCTCTCTTAGATGTAATTGAAAAAATTCCATCTTATGCTAAATTTTTAAAAGAATTATGCACTAACAAGAGGAGAATAAATGTTCCAAAGAAAGTCTTTTTAGCTGCCAATATCAGTAAAATGCTATCAAATCTCATACCTTTGAAACGTAAAGATCCAGGTTCCCCCATCATTTCATGTATCATTGGTAATACTCACATTAATAAGCCGTTTTTAGACTTAGGGGCCGGTGTCAATTTGCTTCCATATTCAGTCTACCAGCAATTGGGTCTAGGTGTTCTGAACCCAACCAAATACACCTTACAGTTGGCTGAAAGATCTGTTAAGGTCCCTATGGGTGAGTTAGAGGATGTTCTGATTAAGGTTAGAGATTTTATTTTTTCAGTAGATTTTGTAGTCATGGAAACACAGCCTGTTTCTAATCCTAAAGGACATACACCTGTCATCTTAGGACGATCTTTCTTAGCCACTTCTAATGCTCTCATCAACTGTAGAACTGGTCAAATGAAGTTATCCTTTGGAAATTTGACTGCTGATCTCAACATTTTTAATCTAGGGGACCAGCCAAATAATCAGCCTCTAGAAATAAATTACATTCAGGAAAGATCAGAAGAAGGAGAAGAAGAAGAGTCTGATTTAAGTTTTGAGGAAATTTTTGATGAAGAGTTAAGAGTTTTTAGAAGAAGCAGATCAGGTCCTTGAGAATAATAAAACTGTGTTAAACATTTGTTGCTTTGAATTAAATTTTGAAGAACTCTTTCTTGATGAACTTAGATTCTTAGAGAATAATCAACAACCAATTTTTTAGAACTCTACAAAAAAATTGGTTGTTAGAAAACAAAACTTCACAGTACAAGAGTCTGAGTTCATTAAGAAATACAAAATGCATGACACCAATAATACCTACATGACTTTGTTGCAAGAATTATTGAACACCCCAAAATGCTTAGAATTTCACATTATTAATTATATCATTATGAATTTATTTAAAATCCGGGGAGGAATTTTTAACAATAAAGTAGGATTCAATGTAGAATACGAGCTCTTCGTGTTGAACACTTCATTCTACATTATTTATTTTGTTTATTCCAGAAACATAAAAAGAATTTACTCTTCTCTCATTCGAGAGTTTCTTATTCAGTTGAAAAAAAAGAAAAAAAGAAAAAAAAAAGAGAGAATAATAAATTTTTGATTTTATCCTCCACAGACCAAAGGTAATTGTAGATTTTTATCAGCTAATCAAATGTAAGTATTTCACTTCTTATCTGCTTTACTTTGTGCATCATAGAGTTTGCATTGAGGACAATGCAAAAATTTAGGCGTAGATGTGGGAATTAGTTAAATTTATCTTTGTTTTACATTTTTTGTTGCATTTTTATCATTTTTTTCCTTTACCTAAAAAAAATTATAAAAATATCATCACTTGCCAAATTGATAGAGTTATGTAATAATTGATTTATTTGATAAATTTTAAATTTTCTAATCTGTTATTTACTCAAGTTCACCTTTTATGATAACTCTAAATAAAGTTCTTAAGAAATAATTTTCAAAGTAGTATACTTTACTTAATCCTTAACTTAGATTTTTATTTAAAATAATGGAATGCATGCTTAACTTAGAGTTAAAAATAATTTTTCAAAGTGGCTTGACTTACATATTTTTTAGAATATATATACATATACATAAAAAAAATTTGCAAAAAGAAGAGTGCGAAAAATGGGCACCAAAAGAAAAAAAACTCTTAAATTCAAGGTGATTCTATCTTATAAAGCCTAAGCTGATCGAGTAATTAAGCCCAAGGAGTATTTCCATACTTAATGACCTAAACCCAATTGGGTTGGGATCCATTGACCCAAAACTCGTTAAATGGTCGCTTAGAAAGCCTGTTAAAGTAGAAAAAAATCACCAAGGAAGAAAGAGTTAAAGATAATATAAAAATAAATAAATAAATAAAATAAAAATAAAAATGCTAATAAATATTTTATATATGTATATATGGTCTTGGAAAATATTTTAGATCAAGCAACTTGACTAGTATTTTAAACAAAGAGTTAGCATGTTCTTTTCAAAACTTTTCAATTAAATTTCTAAGTTTGGCTTGGTTTTGTATTGCTATAATGAGAATATTTTCTAGGAAATGTACCTTAGAGTTATATATAAAAATATTTTCTTGAGCAATAATTAGCTTCAATTATCAAGTAAATTTAGTTATTTACTAACTTGTTTAATTTGGCAAGATGACCGAATTTTATGGGTATATTCACTACAAACCATCACGAGACTACAACTCGTCCACTAGGGTAACCTAGGGGTTTAAAGGCTTGTTGTATGTGTTAAATATAACCATGATTCCTGCGAAAGTGAGTTAGGTTTTCTTTCATTTTTCTTTCTTTGATAGAGGACTAGCAAAAGTTTAGGTGCGGGGGTATTTGATAATCACATTTTATTATAATTTTATACCCTTATTATCTATTTTATATGAATAAATACATCATTAATAATTGTTTTTATCTTTAATTGCAGGTTAATGAAGAATAAATCTCAAAATTCAATCTCTTAACAAAAATCCCTTGATTTAATGAAGAAATAAAGCAAAGAAGCCCATTGGAAAATCAATTGTTAAATTATACAAAAGGTCAAAACCAAAAAGAAGAAAACATCACCAAAAGCCCAAGCCCAAAAGCCAAAGAGAAGAGAAGTTGCAGGTTGAAAAAGGAGGCAGGCTGATATCGATGCCAGCATCGATGGTGCCAGCATCGATGCCCGCATCGATGCTGGCATCGATACGCTGGTAGTTAGTTACAGATTAGTAGCTAAAATTCAATTATTTTGGATAAGATTTTAATCCAATGGCTTACATTCACTGATGTTTACTATAAATAGGGGTAGAGAGTGAGGGGTTAGAGGTGTGAAAATTTTTGTAACTTCTTTTGGAGAGGAGGGCTACTCTTAATTGAGAAGGCCTTCCAAATTTATAATTTTTCGTTACAATTAATAATAATAATATTTTTTACCACTTTAAATATTTCTTCTCTTTGTTGGATGATGAAGATGAAGATGAAGAATTATTTAGAGGTTTGTATTTCTTTTCTTTTTCTCTTTTATTTCTTTTTTATTGCTTATTAGTTTAGATTTATTTCTATGCTTATAGTTAGATTTTATTTTCTTGTTAAATAGCCAAGAGGCTACTTAGATTTATTTCATATTTATAGATAAGATTTATTTCATGCTTATAGAGTAGATTTATTTTTTTACATTTAATTCTTGCAATTTATTTTGTAGTTTAGATTTTACAATTTATTTTATAGTTAGATCTTAATTTCTTATACTATTCACCTTGAGGCTAGAACCCTCTTGGGTTTAGTTTTTCTTTTTGTTTATTTTTATTTTGTTTGATTCGCCTTTAGGCTAGAACCCTCTAGGGAATCACCCTTTTCTAAAGATGTGGGTTCAATTTTAGATCACCCATATCTATAATTGAATCTACCATCTTTAATTTCTTGCATTTTCTTTTATTCTTGAATTTTATTTTTTTATTCTTGATTTTCATTTGTTTCTCGATTATATTCATTCTTGCCTTATTGATCACATTCATTCTTTGTCACACCCACTCTCACTTACATTTTGCGCCTATTTACGCACCATTTTCACTCTCTCAATCTCTTCACAATCATATTCACCCATCACTCCTATTTGTCACGCACACAACATAAGAACCAATTTTATATTTTCTCCTACAAAACACCTTCCTCGTAGGATCGATAACTCTTTATACTATAACTTGATTAGCTGTGCACTTGCAACTTTTTGGTATATGTTTATGCCGCATCATTACTTCATATTGAGTGGAGATTACTCTACATACTCCAGATCATACTGTATCGTTTGTGATTCTAGCTGAGGTGACACGGTTTGGGGATCATGTTGATTTGGTTACAGATGATGAGTTGGTTAATTCGAGTGCATCTGGTGAAAATAGTGTGGATTTGGATACGGTCATTGGTTTACCTCAGGTGGAGGTGTTTGATTTGTTTTACTTTGGGGCCATTGGGAGAGCTATCAACATGCAGATTTGTTGGCGAAGAGTTGTGAATTCTTCTATTTGATTAAGGGCCTTTAGAGGCTATTTGGGGAACTACGTGAAGGCTTGATTCCTTGGACAAAAGGATACATAGGCAGTCAGTTTTGATGCAGCCAATTTGATGAGTAGATACCGATGTTTAGAGAGTGATCACATTCTCATTTGAGTCTCGACTTGTTATGGATTGAGTCCGTTGTTGTGATTTTTTTTACTTCGTACTGGACGCAACAAGTGAGAAATTTGGTTTGGTTGGTGTTGGCTTAGTTTTGGGAAAACTTCACTGAGGTGGAGAATTGAAGAGGAAATAACGAAGTTCAGGAAATAACGAAGGACAGGTTTGAGTTCGGGCCGGCGAACGTGAGTGGCATGACGGTCGACCGTGAACGTGCACATAGCCTAGAAAAGTCTCTAGACTTTTTGTGTCGATCGCGAGTGGCGCGAAGGTCAACCGCGAGACCCTACAGTGGTTTTTCTTTCTCTGTCATTGGCCATGGTCAACCACGACTGGCGTAGCGATTGGCCGCGATTTGGGTCTAGGCTTTCTTCGGTTTCCTGCACTGTTTAGGTTTTCTATTTGATATAAATAGAAACATGATTTGTGTAGGATTTCCGTCATTTCAATTGTCAGAATTGGATTTTGGGGTAGCATTGAGGGGAGATTTTAAGCACAGAAAAAGAGAGTGTTTTCTGAGCAATTTGTTTGAGGGTTTTATGAGAGATTTGTGTTTAGTTTGAGATTATTTATGATCTTTAGAGTGACCTTGTAATCTCAGTTTGTATTCTCTCTTTCTCTATAGTGAAAACCCATCCCCTTCTTGCCTCGTGGACGTAGGCAATTTGCCGAACTACGTTAAACCTTTATGTTTGAGTTTGTACCATTATTAGTTGATTTGTATGCTTCTCTCTTGGCAAATTTGTGAATCCTCAGTATACAAGCTGTGCGCACAAGAAAGAGAAATAGAGAGATTGCACACACAAGATTTACTGAGGTTTAGCTTAAATTGAGCCTACGTCCTCACCATCCCTTTTTTATTGTTTCCACTATAATCAAATAAAAGCTTACAAATGGTCTTCTCTCAAGTTGGTATAACTTAACTTGATGATCACTTTCTCTCAAACTCACTTGAGGATTGTAACTTTCTCTCAAACTCACTTGAGGATTACAGATTTGTATGTGGGTCTTCTTCTGCTTCTTGTTATCAACCTTCACCATCTCTCCTCTATTTATAGGGAGGATATGCCTCTTGGGTACACTATATTCATTGCATGGGAAAGTCCAAAGACTAGCCCTTTCTTTTCCCAATGTATGAGGAAAGATAATCTATCAATGTATGCATGTAGTCAACCATAAAATTTCTATGGAATAAATCCATATTAATTCATCATGGGAATGAACCTCCGTTCCTATCAATCTTCCCCTCTATCCTCATGAGGAGAAAGTTTTCAAACAGTAGTCATACCTACCTTTCTTCGGTAGAAGTCATGCTTCTCTTTTGGTAGAGGCTTCGTCATCATGTCAGATGGATTTTGGCTTGTATCAATATTCTTAATGTGCATAAGACGATTGTCCAAAGCATCACGGATCCAATGAAAGCGTACATCGATATGTTTTATCCTTGAGTGATAGATAGCATTTTTACTCAAGTTGATGGTGCTTTGACTGTCACAGTATAGAGTGTACTTCTCTTGCTTGAGAGATAGCTCCTTTAGAAAATTATTTATCCACAAGAGCTCTTTGCTAGCTTCTGTAGCAGTGATATACTCATCTTCTGTGGTGGATAGAGTGATACACTTTTACAGCTTTGATTGTCATGATACGGCTCTCCCTACAAAGGTAAGTAAGTATCCTGATGTGGACTTTCTTTTGTCCAAGTCACTTGCCATATCAAAATCAGTGTAGCCTTCCAAGATAGGTTTTCCATCTCCAAAACATAAAGAATATTTAGAGGTTCCTCTAAGATATCTTAGGATTCACTTTACTGCTTCCTAATGTTCTTTACCAAGATTGGTAAGATAATGACTTACCACTCCAACTGCATGTGCTATGTCGGGTCTTGTACAAACCATGGAGTACATCAAACTTCTGATGACCGAGGCCAATGGAATGCTCTTCATCTCCTTCTTCTCCTTCTCACTTGATGGGCTTTGTTGTGTATCTAGCTTAAAATGAGCTGCTAGCGGTGTGCTGACTGGCTTAGAGTTTAACATATTGAACCTCTCCAGAACACGTTCAATGTATCTTTCTTGTGATAGCCACAACTTTCTTACACTTCTGTCTCGAGAAATCTTCATTCCCAATATATGTTGTGTTGCTCCTAAGTCCTTCATATCAAAGGACTTGCTTAGCTCTTTCTTCAACCTATCAATTTTAGACTTATCTTTTCCAACAACAAGCATATCATCAACATATAGAGAGAGAATAATGAAATCATCATCTAAGAACTTTTGAACATAAACATAATGATCTGTAGATATTCTTTTGCACCTATGGTTAAGCATAAAAGAATCAAACCTTTTATACCATTGTCACGGTGCCTGCATGAGTCTGTACAATCTCTTCTTTAATTTGCAAACTAAGTGTTCTTTGCCCTTTACCTTGAAACCATCTAGCTGCTCCATGTAGATTTCTTCTACCAAATCACCATGGAGAAATATTGTCTTCACATCAAACTGCTCAACTTCAAGGTCTTGAGAAGCAACAAGACCAAGAATAACCCGAATAGAAGACATCTTTACAACATGAGAAAAAATTTGTTCATAGTCAACACATTGCTTCTGACTAAAACCTTTCACCACGAGGCGAGCTTTGTACTTGACTTGGCCATTTCCTTCATTCTTGATTTTGAACACCCATTTGTTCTTCAAGGCTTTTATGTTCTTAGGTAGCTCCACCAAGTCATTAGTTTGATTCTTAGGCAAAGAATCCATTTCCTCTTACATAGCTTTCTTCCACTTTGCACGATCATCATGAACTTGCGCTTCATGGAAACTTTCCGGTTTACCTGCATTTGTTATCATATTATACTACGAAACAAGATATCTAGTTGAGGGTTGTCATTCTCTCTCCAACCATCTCAACTGAGGTACTTGTGGCTGATCTATATATGATGGCTCTGGATGTTCAAGCTCTCCCTGAGGAACCTGCAATTTCTTCTTCTTTCTGCACATCTTGAAAATCATTATTTTCTAGCATGGGAGAAGGAAAAATAACTAGTGTAGAGATTGTATTTGGGATGATATGAGTGTTTTGTGGCTCATATTCTTTTCAAAATAAGCAAGTGTTTTATCTTCACAAAAAAACGATATCCCTGCTCCTCACAATTTTTTTATTTTTAGGATCCCACAACCTATACCCAAATTCATCATTTCCATATCCTAGGAAGATGCATGGAATAACTTTATCATCAATCTTTGTTCTTTTCTCCTTAGGTACATGTACAAATGCCTTACACCTGAACACCCGCAAGTGAGAATAAGAAATATCCTTTCCACTCCAAACTCTTTTAGGAATATCTCCATCCAAGGGAACTGAGGGGGACATGTTTATCAAGTAGCTGGCTGTTCGCACTACTTCTCCCTAAAATATTTTTGGCAATTTAGCTAAGGATAGCATACTTCTTAGCCTTTCCAATTGTATGGTTCATCCTTTCTATAATCCCATTGAGTTACAGTGTGTGTGGAACAGTCTTTTGATGTCTAATGCCATAAAAAAGAACAATAGTCTTCCAACATCCTTGAAGTATACTCATCAGCATTATCAGTGTGAATACACTTCAAGAGCTTTCCGGTTTTTCTTTCAACTTTGGTATGAAAGTCTTTGAAAACTTCAAAGACTTGATCTTTAGTTTTTATGACATACATCCACACATTTCTAGATGTATCATCTATGAAGGTCACAAAGTATGAGGTACCACTAAAAGTTTTTTTCATTTATGGGTCCGCATACATCCGAATAGACTAAGTCCAATATGCAAGTTTCCTTTTTGTTATATTTTTTAACAAAAGCTACCCAGTATTGTATCCCAATCAAGTAGTGATCATAGTGGGATAGTTTTGTACCTTGCATGGATGAAAGTAGTTGTTGCCTTGTGAGAGTTTGTAGTCCTTTCTCGCTCATGTGGCCAAGCTGCTTGTGCCACAAATCCATAGAGGTACCTTTCACTGTTCCAAGTTCATCATTCTCTAAGTGAAACTAAGTCTTATAGAGAGTTCAACACTTCTTTTCTCTCGCTAATACAAGTGATCCTCCTGTACCAAAGTTGCTTGTGTATTCTTATTCATCAAGCTTGCCGATGGAGAGAAGATTGAGACGAAGATTGGGCACAAATCTAACAATTTTTAGAACCATCTTTGTTCCAAGGTTAGTAGTAACACAAATATTTTCAATGCCAAGAATTTGAGAAGAGTTTTTGTTACCCATTTTTACCGTTCTAAGATTACCTTCACGAAGCGAAGTGAAGTAGTCCTTCCTGGGAGTAGCATGGTAGGAGGCACCAGAATCAATCACCAATTCCGAGTCTTGGCAAGTGAGATTTGTACAGTCTTCTTCATATGCCGAGAAAAGCACAATTTCATTGTCACTAACAACAGCTGCACTTTCATTCATTTCTTGTTTTTTCATTGGTTTTTCCTTCCTTTTGCTCTTGCTTGAGCTTGCGGCATTACCATTTTATGTGTCCATTCTTCCCGCAGTGATAGCAACTAATGTCCTTTCTAGCCTTTGATTTTCCTCTTGACTTGTCTCGATTCTGAGGCTATCGATATTTGCTCCTCCCCGGTTCTCGGTAACAAGAGCATGAGAATGGGAGGATCCAGATGAATTTCTTTGTATTTTTTTATTTAAAAGGCTACTTGTAACTTGGTTCATAGATACAACTCCATCAGGTGCAGAGTTGCTAAGAGACACCACCAGCGTCTCCCAACTATCTGGTAACGAGCTAAGCAAAAGAAGGGCTTGAAGCTCATCTTCCAACACCATCTTCATGGTTGTAAGTTGATTTATAATACTTTGAATTTCATTCAAATGTTCAGATATAGAATCACCTTCCTTGAACTTGAGATTGACAAGCTTTCGAATCAAGAAAGCTTTGTTGCTAGTGGTCTTTTTTTCATAGAGATATTCAAGTTTCTTCCACAAGCTATTCGCTGAAGTCTCATTTGACACATGGTAAAATATAGTGTCATCCACCCATTGCCGAATGATGCTGATGGTTTTTCGGTCGTGCTTCTTCCAATCATCCATTGTCATGGACTCTGGCTTGGAAGATTCACCTTCAACTGGCGCATAGAGGTCCTTGCAATATAGAAGATCCATCATCTTTGCCTTCCATTTCATCCAACTGTGGCCATTCAAACTAATCACTCGAACATCGCCGACGGGAGTCTCCATCTCAACACAAGAAGATTAGCAACCTTGCTCTGATACCACTGTTGGGAAATTAATAGTACAACAAGACCTTTCTCGTCTTTACGGTTAGATGAGAACAAAAATAGAAGAGAAAAAATAGAGAAATACAAAGAGAAATAGAGAGATTGCACACACAAGATTTATCAAGGTTCAGCTCAAATTAAGCCTACGTCCTCACCCGTCCCTTCTTCACCGTTCCCACTATAATCAAATGAAAGCTTACAAAGGATCTTATCTCAAGTTGATATAACTTAACTTGAGGATCACTTTCTCTTAAACTCACTTGAGGATTACAACTTTATCTCAAACTCACTTGAGGATTACATATTTGTATATGGTTCTTCTTCTTTCTTCTTGTTGTCAACCTTCACCATCTCTCCTCTATTTATAGGGAGGATATGCCTCTTGGGTACACCACATTCATTATATGAGGAAGTCCAAAGACTAGTCCTTCCTTTTCCCAATGCACGGGGAAGGACAATCTATCAATACATGCATATAGTCAACCACAAATTTTATAGAATAAATCCATATTAATTCATCATGGGGTTCGACCCCCGTTCCCATTACTTTCCCTGCTCTCTTCAAATTAAAGCTTCACAATTTCAAACTGAGTGTCCTTTATCAAATCAAGCTCAGTCGCCGCGACTATGAACGGCGACAGCCAGATATCTGCTAGCGACGGGGCCGCCTTGCCCATCGGGCACATGATTAGATGGTCTTTGGTTGCTCCCTCTGGTAGGGTGTAGTATAAGAACTTGTCGAGCACTTCCAGAGTGAGTAATGGTCTGGGTTGCATTTCGAGTTCAGATGTGCTTCGTGTTGAACGGACAAAGCCCAGGTGGATTGGAATACCTCCAGCTAGCTTCAACGATGACCAGAACGTCGTGCCTTCGTTTCCGACACGAGCTGCTACCTGACAGGGTAGAATAGGATTATTTCCATAATTAAGATAAAAGTAGTACAATTGAGTTGTGTAGCCAGAGTTTTGTCCTATAGGTGCCACCATATAATTTATCATGGTTGTGTTTTGGAGTTACATCGATAACTTTGTAGGATTGCTGATCTATGACAACACAAATAGTAGAAAGCGGGAATTAATAGTGTTTATAAATCTTTAATCAGAAAAGTTACTAACTGAAAAGATAATGAATAATAACACAAATTACAGAAAAATAGATAAATGCAAACACAAGGATTTATCCTGGTTTGGTCCTCGAGATCATCCAGTCCCCAAGCCAATCCTGTTTGAGATTTTCCTTTCCTTGATTTGTAAATCCACAAACCAACTTGACCTTAAAAACCACAAGACCAAACTCAACCAATTGACAAAACCATGCCAATTGCAACCAATCTCTAAACCAAGAGATCTTATCTCTCAAACCGGAGATAACCTTCCTTTGAAGCAAAGTACAAAACTGATCCTATAAGCCTTGATAGTGTAGTGGATGTGCTTCTCACTATGGTAATAGGTTTTACTCTCAGATATTTTGCCTATCTAATCATTTAATTTGAAGAACAAATGGCAAGAGAGACACTACAAGAAATCCGTTATTTAATGACCAAAATTAGTGAAGGGACCAGTTGACCGTCATAATGTGCATATAATAACGATGGGTTTTAAAGTATTCGACGAGTGACTACAAATATTAGAGGAATGATGTGAGATGGGATAACGGCTTTCTAGTCCATTAATTAATTTGGTCATAATACCCTCATTATTGGGTCTCCTTAAAGACGAAGGGGTCCATTACCTTCATTAATGATACTCCTAATCATAATAGGACTGATAAATTAACCTATTACTATTAATAAAAAAATATCACCCTTTTGGTCCTAAATTTTGGTCTGCCCTTGTGTAAGTCAGGGATTCAAATCATTCCAATACCCTAAAATTAAAAATAATTTAAAAATTCATCAAATGAATAGCATGGAAAATGCAAGAAGAAAACCAAAACTCCAATTCCCTACAACTACACCCATGATTAAATCTTTATCCTTCTCTCACGTTAAAATTTAAGCTAAAACATGACTGAGGGATTGGTTAAAAAACTAACAAAAACCTATCATTATCTCATCAAACAATTTAAGAACATTTACCCAAAATTGATATTTAAATAAAAATTCCAAAAACAAACGATTCCCTCTCCATCCCACAGTCGTTAGTATGACTCCGCCATAAGCCATTAACAACTTCAGATACAATTCATATGGAGGACCATCAATTCATCTTCATACGCGAAATTTGAAATTTTTAAATTTAATCTTCATAGTTTAGAGATTTTTTACAACCCCCTTTAAAATGTTTGATCATCTTGTTCAAACTTAATTTATTAGTCCTTCACATTCAAGTATGAAACAATTTTATCATGTTTCCTTAAGTATTGTTTCCTTGCATGTTCATTCCTATAAATTACCCAAAAAATTAGCATCATTTTATAACTCCTAATTATCCCGAAACGCAAAACCCACAACCAAAATCCCCGAAGCCCCAACTTAGATTCACTAATACAAAGGTGCCCAGTCCTAACGGGTGGTGGGAACCGTTAGGACAAATTTTTGTCACCCTAAAGGTTCCAACTGCTGGGCCATTTTTTTCCAATAGAGGGGATTTTCCCTCCCCTTTTTAACCAAATAAAAAAAAGAAAAAAACACGAGGACCCCCATGACCCCTTTTCTTCCTTTCCCTTCTATTAAAAACCCCCAAATCAAAGCTGCTCCTTTGTCGCTGCTCAGAGATTCTCGCCACCACCGCTCGAAGATCGCTTCCGCCGCTGCCATAGCTGCTCGGAGATTGCCTCCGCCGTCGTTCGGAGATTACGAAATGCATCCACCAAGAACACTGTTGCACGGCCGGAAGCGCCTATGACGGCCTTGTTCGAATCTAGGGCGCTGAGCCCCAGAAAATTAGCGACGATCTCTTTCGACAACGCCTGAGAGCATCCCGATTCATTCAGATCTAGCATCTTCTACACTGCTCCCGCCTTCTTTATTATCACTTTATTCCTACATTCAACAAAACAAACGAATTAAAGAAAGTTGATTTCTATGGCTTTCTTTAGGGTTTTAGATTTCAGTATCACCTTACACATCGTTCCCTATCCCCAAATTGAGGAGGGCGTAGAGAGATTCGATCTTGAGGGTGGTGTCGTTGGAATCGATCTTTCTGGCGTGAGGCGGAATGGCTTAGAGCATTGTCAGCATCTCTCTCGCCTCGACATTGTCCTTTGCGAGCCTCCGCACCTCCATCACCACCTTTTTCTTCTTCGAGTCATCGTAAAGCTGAAGATTTCTCACTACGCTCTGGAGCTATACCAGAAGCTGAAGCTTCCTATTTTTCTCTTTCTCCGACTCTTTTACCTCCAATGCCGCATACTCTGAGGAGATCTCTGCCTTGAGAAGATCAGCTAGTCGGCTCAACCTCTTCGATTCCACTAAACAATGACGGAAAATATTGCCGCTACCACAAATGACTGTTTCCAGAAGCTTATGCCAGAATGCGACGGTGGAGAACGACAGGAAGAGACGAAACATGCTGCCACCATCTACGGCTATCCGTGATCCCTCAATTTCTCCTGTAGCCATTCTCACGCTTCAAGGTTGCTTGACATTAATTTGAGAGACAAAAAAATATCACCTACATAGTTATATGAATGAAGTTACCCTTTATGTGTTTACCTAAAAATTCATCATTGGTCAGAAACTATCTTCGTATTTGCTATGCGATAAGAGTCCTAGTCAACTCCCAAGAGTTCTAGTCATTTCGACTCCTCAATCGAGTATCAAGCCATCGGCTCTTTATTAAGGTAAGCCCAAGCAACCACATATGGTCGAATCCTCCAGTGCAACTCGACCATCATGGCTAGATTACAAAACCTTGGTACCTTACCCAAGTATAAACCTAAGGCACAATTACAGAGGTCTCGGCCCTACCAACTCATTAGACCGACACTCCTAAGTCGATATGAAAGGCGGTGCCGGTCGACCCTCTTATCAAGGATGACCCTATTTAGGACCAATCGACCACTCATTAGACATTTCTCAAGAAACGACTTAAGGGACGTTCCCTGTTATCGACTAAGTTGAGGACTCGACCTCGGCCTCAAGCCTCTCCCTTTGAGCAAATGTCGACATCTTAGCCTATCTTGAGCAAGTCTTATCCAGATATTGGCCTGACAAAGTCTTCATGACTTGTCAGCTCAATCACTTCCTGAAAAATACGAAGATACATTCTCCCATAATAAAATTGAAAGCACCCTAATGCCACTAGAAAAAAACCCTAGAGGGGCGTGAATAGGGTTTATACTAATCTAATCCGATTTATGCCAAATTAAAACTTGCTAAATAATATATCCTAGCAAGAATGATATATTACAAATATATGTGCAAGGATATGAAACTAAGGGCAATATGAACACAAACAAGATAGTGGGAATATAAATAATAAGCAATAGACAAAGGCGATATAGGATATGAACACAAAAATAAGTGCGCCAATGCAATCACAAACAAACAATATGATTAAAGAGTTTGGTCTCTATGACCTACGTCTCCGCTCCTCACCTCAAGGAGATCTCCACTATCAACCTGGGTTTTCTACGCTTACCCGAAAAATGTCTACACATCACAATATCAGTTTTTAATGTTCACCGATTAACGTTCACAATCACTCATAATGTAACTACACTAACTATCACCTCAATTGTTAGTCTCTAGCCCGTATCTCCCTGAAGTGTTAGGAATTACAACCTTCCTCTAGGCATTACCACCTACCCTACTTCTCTTAGGATGACCCCTTCTCTTACCACACACTTCTCTTGGTGTACTAGTATATTACATAGTGAATCTCACAATTATAGCTCACAACAAATGATTTGTTCTCTAATACAAGGTGAGAACTCAATTAAGTACAACTCAAAATTACAATCTCTCACAACCCCAATTATACTATATATAAAAATACTAAAAGCTCAAGTAGATGTGTGTAACAATGAGATTTAATAAAACAAACTAAACTCAAATAAATGTAGCTTTAAGGAAATGAAAAACAAACAAATAAATAGCTAGATAAGAGTTTAGAAAAACTTTTCTATAGATCAAGAGAGAGGGAGAAGAGTTGGATGCTCAAACATAATTGATGATCTTCCTCAAGCTCTTGTGATCTTCCTCAAGCTCTTGTGAAAGTTGCTTCACAAACATGAAACCAAAACTAAAACAAACTTAAACCCTTGTTAAATATTTGTAAACGTGTATAAACAATTTTCTTTAACTACAAACAGAGCTGGGTATGAGGGGTTATATATAGGGAACCCCAAAGATCAAGAAAATCCAGCAAAAGGACCAAAAAACCAAAACAGGACAAAGACTAAAAAAACTAGCCATTACAGAATCAGTTAACTAATGGCTTTCATCGTTCGACTGATGAGCTGACCGTTATAGGTATTTTCCAGCTCATAAGTCGACTGACGGACCTTATCAGTCGACTGGTCAGTCGACCAAAACAAAACAGAAACTTTGGGTAACTACAGGCACTTTTATCAGTCGACTGATCGGTCGAATGATTGCATCAGTCGACTGATAACAAGTATACAACCTGTTTAAAGCAGAAATCTGATTTTTAAACTGCTTTAAAAAATATCAAACAGATTCAGAAAAATGTAAAACTTTGAGAAATGATTGTAGACATGATACTAAGGGGATTCATCTAATATGTTCGTAGTTGACTACATTAAGTCTATTTAGACTCCGTGAAGTCAATAAACATGTTAGTGGTCGACTACTAAAGATATTAATTGACTATATTGTAAAACTTAAGTTTCTGTAAGTTGAAACTGAGAATGAGTAGTCGACTATTAAGGAGAGTAGTCGACTATCCTGTAAATATGAAGTTTCTAGATATTTGACTGAGGATTCTATAGTCGAGCACTAAGGGGATTAGTCGACTACTGATACTAAGATATGAGATATTTGATATGTTTTGAGATACATTCTATATCTATAAACTCTAATGGTTAACTTAGGATATTTCTACATGTTTAGTGTGTTCTAAATACTATGTGCATGTATGTGTTGTGAGTGATCAAGGCTTTTAACAAAGATTCTACCCAATGAAAGAAAACCCAAAATAGAATTATATCATTGAAGCATCTTGATTTCTTTCATCTCCAATTAGCCTTATATCAACTTCAATTGCCTTGTATTGCTTTTTTGTCTTGAGTATCTCTTTGAATATCATTGTTGATTTTGCTCTGATACTGTAAAACATATATTAACACAAAATACACACAACATATAATATTTGTTATCATCAAAACAAACATATATTGGGGTCAAGATATCCAACAAACTTTACAACTGTATTCCTTTCAATGATGTCTTATCTTAACTTTAGTGATGTCCTAAATAGTATATACAAGTAAAAATAAGCAAAAAATGTGTATAAAATAGGCAATTCAGTTGTGTCATATGACACAATTGGATTCTATGTGGCTTCTCGCAAGGGGAAATTATGTGCAGAATAATGAGATATATTGGGTACTTTTTCTATAGGTCGCTATGTTGATGAGATATTATGTGATGTGGTTAAGATGGATATTTGTCATATGCTCTTACATAGGCTATGACAGTTCGATTTTGGTACTACCCATTGAAGTAGAGGCAATATTTATGTTTTCAAGAAGGATGGATGTTGAATTATACTCATATCTCTTATAGAAAAGGAATCATTCATGATAGAGACTACTGAGAAGAAGAAATTTATGGTGGTAGACAATAAGACTTTAGCCGGAGATTTGAAGCAATCTGAAGAGGTCTATGCCTTGGTTGTAACTGGAAAAGGAGAACCTGCTCCTGCTAAAACTCCTCTTAAGGTACAAACACTCGTTATGCATGAGATTCATGATGCTAATGATGATATGATAGTGAAGATAGATATTATACATGATATTCCTAAAGAGATTATGAGCGATATTGCACATATTGATGTTATCCTAATAGAGGAAAATGATAAAATAGAGAGTGAGTAATTGAAGAAAAAAGGCCGAGAGAAGCCAGCTGACAGTACCTATGGTTGCTGTTGATGTTAATCAAACATCACAATAACAACTCAGAAACAACGAAGGACTCATGATCCAAGGTTCCAGAAGGAGTATTCTTTTAAAGATAATGAAGTTCCAGCCATCTTGAAGTACCTCCTCATCAACAATAAAATTGAGCTACCACCTACTAAAGATTAGGTGAGAGCTTAGAAGATTACGGATCCAAAATACTGTGCATTCCACAGAAGGTTTCTTCATCCCACCAAGGCTTGCTTCGGTCCCAAAAATAAAATCCAATTCTTAATTGACTCCAATGTCATAATGACAAAACAAGCCAAATAAAGATGACCTATCCTCCGACAAGTATATGAGGTTAAACTGCTTCTCCTTTTCAATCCAACGGGTATACTAGTATAAACTATTTCCTAAATCTCCAACTGGTATACGAGGCTAAACTGTTCCCTACCTTTAAAGGGAAGTTCCTGGAGAATATTGCACATAAATTCTTAAGGATAACCCGGCAAGATGGCTGAATACAATTGGATTCAAGTTCGCCAAAGAGCTGGGGGTGGAATACCTCAATGCATTCTAATGGGAAGTTCCTGGAAAATACTACACATGGTATTCTTAAAGATAACTCAAAATCGATTGATTCTTAATCATGATAAAAAATGATTAAGAACTTCCCACTATGGCTGTCTAATCATTTCCAAGATGATTAAAACCCTCCCACTGTGACTCCTAGAGTACTCTTTCATCGAGACAAGATTCAATGAATTCATCAAGTCAATTTTTCTTTGTGAAACCACCACTGTGTAATTATGAAGTGCTTGACGATTCATAGTCCTCTATCATAAAATCTCTCACTGATCAAATCAATTGATGGTGGGTCCACAAAATTCTTCATGATTACATCCACTCAAACTCCTCTGTATCGGTGCACTCAACACTTCCATTGTTAGAATCCAGACATAGTATTAGAAATTTCAAACCCCCTCATGTTAAAGTCCTTACAACTTAACACCAGAAACTCCCACTGTATTAACAAAGTGATCTGTACAAATTAGCACTCCCACTATTATCTGTACCACCCCACTCCTATCTGGTCAAACCTTTAAAAATTTGGACCAAAGTCAAAATCCCCTCTCGATTCCTTTCATAAATGAGAGGTCCACCAAAAATTGAACGATCAAATCTTTAAACAGTTAGCGTCATTTCAAATTCCTATCTTGGTCATCTTGGTCAAACCTTTAAACAGTTAGAACCCAAGCCAAAATCCCCTCTCGATTCCTTCCATAAATGAGAGGTCCACAAAAAATTAAACGATCAAACCTTTAAATAGTTAGGGTCATCTCAAACTCCTATCTTGGTCAAATCTTTAAACAGTTAGGGTCAAAATCAAAATTTCATCTCGATAAACGAGAAATCCCCCTTCAGATTAGATAACCAAACCTTTAAACAGTTAGAGTTATCTAAATCTTTTTTGATTCTCGGAGTGGAGATCCTACTCTTAGTTTCATCCTTCAGATTCTTGAAGTGAAGATCCCACTTTGAGTTTCTTTCACACCTGGAGATAGAATATAAAATTCTTCCTCTCTAGCACATGGTTCGTCTTTGCCCTAAGAGAAGACACCACTTTCCAACACCATAATCCATGTCTTATACGCATGAGGAATTTTATCTCGAATCCTAAGTAGAGATAAATCTACACCTAACACGCTTTGCCGGTTAGTCCTTTATCGTAAACAGGACAAAAGCACACATATTCAATATCATGACAGACTGTTATTAATAATGCCATAATCCATGCCTTATACGCATAGAGAATTTTATCTCGAACCTTAAGTAGAGGTAAGTCTACGCTTAACATGCATTACCGGTTAGTCCTTTACCGTAAACAAGATAAAAACCCACGTATTCAATATCATGGTAGGCCATTATTAATAACACCATAATCCATGCTGTACATGCATGAAAATTTTTATCTCGAACCCTAAGTAAAGATAAGTTTACGCCTAACACGCGTTGCTAGTTAGTCCTTTACCGTAAACAAGACAAAAGCTCACGTATTCAATATCATGGCAGACCGTTATTAATAACACCATAATCCATGCCTTACACGTATGGGGAATTTTATCTCAAACCCTAAGTAAAGATAAGTCTATGCCTAACACGCGTTGCCTGTTAGTCCTATATCGTAAACAGGACAAAAGCCCACGTATTCGATATTGTGGCAGGTTGTTATTAATAATATCAAAATTCATGCCTTACACGCATGTGAGACTTTATCTTGATCCCTAATTAGAGATAAGTCTACGCCTAACACGCGTTGTCGCTTAGTCCTTCTCCATGAAAAGGACACCGTAATCCATGTCTAGAGGACTTTATCTCGATCCCTAATTTGAGATAAATCTATGCCTAACACGCGTTGTCGGTTAGTATTTTACCTTGAAAAGGATATCAGGATTCATGTCTGGGTGACCTTATCTCGATCCCTAATTAGAGATAAGTCTAAATCTAACACACATTATCGGGTAGTCTATTCCCGTAAGAAAGACGAAGTCTATGTATTCAATATTATAGCACTAAGAAAATTAACTCTTGTAGTTCAACATTACATATGAAAAGGACTTAGACAATTCACATGCTAGCTCAACTCAAACGGTAGTCGGTAAAGGCTCATCAAAATTGTTGATGGTTAAGGGTTTGCCAAAAATCCTATAAGTATTATGGTTATTTGTCCTAAATATAATGAGTAATCGTAATAAAGTACAAAAGTCACAGACACACCAGCTTCCTATTATCAAAACTCCCCCATGGTTAAGAAAAGCTGACAAATGATTAATGGGACGTCACGATAAGATCCGTATCTATAGATGAACCAGCCTCAACAGTTGGTCCTGTAGCCTCTACACTTAGGCCTGCCACACCTAAATGCCGGATAACGCATTGTAAATAAAAGTCAATGCCGGTCAATGCGTTACAAATGGAAGTCAATGCCAGTCAACACGTTGTAAATGAAAGTCAACGCCGGACAATGCATTGCAACGAAGGTCGACGTCAGTTAATGCGTCCATAATTTCACTAAAATAAGGCTTAGGATTACCCTTAGAAGTTCAATCGTGTTTCAGATATGAATTCCTAATGAAGATGATCAAGTTCAACATTGATTCAATGACATGAGATAAATTTAGAAACCAATACATCAGCTTCAGTTTAAGGTTTCGACAACGGTCAGATGATAAACGTAACACCGGAAGAATTTTAACTATTAGAAAAAATACTAAATAGATTATAAGTTGAATAAGTCAAGTATCAAAGCCATTTGGGCTAGGCTAATCATATCCAAAGTATTCTAGACTCTTCTATAAAAGAACGAGACTGAAACACTTTGGAGGGGGTATCTGTAAGCGTCAAAAATTACCTATAAGTCCCCGTATACAGCTCGAGATGAAGAGAAGATAGTAAACATTATTATCTAAGTCAAAGAGGATTATCTAACGCTATAGATAAGCTAACAAGCATATAAAACAAGTCGGCAAAGCGTACGAGTCAACGTAACACGCGAAACAGCAAAACAATAAAGAAACAACTCAACCAGGAGTTATGTCTCACCCACACCATGTGTGTCTCAACCATGAGAAGTTTTAGGTCTCTTCGCCAGCTTTCAAACGTATCTTAAATCATCTCATTCTGAGATTGGACTAGAGAGTTAGAGCTAAAATACCGAAGGCAGTACAAGTTATCTCACACATGTGCGAGACACCCCGAACTGTCTCTCACAAGACAGGACTATTTTGGCCATGATGCAATTCTATTCTGAAGAAATACAAAAGATAAAAATTGTAGTTCTTTATGTTAGATTTCTAACACAACTTGAATCACCTCATTCCGAGGTCGGATGAAAGAATTAGAACCAAAATACCGAAGGCAGTACAAACTGTCTCACACATGTGCGAGACACCCCAACTATCTCGCACTTGGGATGCATTTTCTACGGTTTTGATGGTTCTAGAGCCTCCCTAACTACTTTAAGGCTATCCCTAAATATGGTTAAGTAGTTATTAACTAAGGATAAGGTCAAATCATCACTTTCCTTCCTAAAACGCTACATCTGAAGCCTATAAATACAAGCCTAGGGCCCCTATACACAGGGGATCAGAAATTAGAGGCAAGGTCCTATCAAGTTAGAGAGCAAACCATGAATTTAAGAGGAGTACTAGCAGATCTTGGCGAACTCCTGTATAAAGAGGGAGCTATTCGAAGGATCCGAGGCCCGTTTCATCATTCCTTGAGATCAGACTTAGTTTTGATCTCGAGAAGAGTAGTAATCTCACTTTGTTGAGATTACTTACTTCTGCAATTGTTTCCTTTATGAAACAATAGCATTGAACGTTTATTCTGTCAACCGGATCTGATCTGCAATGGTCCACGAACTAATGCGTCCCCGTCGTAGCTAAATCGCCTCCTTAATAGCCTCCGTAATCACCATATATTTTGTCTCCATCATTGACAAAGCCATCATAGACTACAAGGTGCATCTCTAACACACCGGTATACAGGTCAAAGTAAACACATATCCTGTAGTAGATTGGTGTTTATCCAAATCTCCAGCGTAATCCAAATCTATGTATCCAATACATAGTTACCCACCGCTAGTGTCCCGCTCAAAAACCAAACCAACATTGAGAGTACCTCGAATGTACCTCAAAATCCATCTCACGGTATCCTAATGACTTGGAATTGGGTCATGCATGTATCTCAAAATCATGCTCATTGCCTGTGACAAATCCGGCCTCATACAAACCATAGCATACATCAAACTTCCAATTGTACTCGCACATGAAGTTTTTGATATCAACTCTCGATCTTTAACTATCTTCAGTGAAAGGTTAGCTGAAAGCTTCAAATGGGCTCTCAATAGTATACTAACATGTGTCAAACTAATTCTTCCCTTGTCTCTATCCCTACTGATCTCTATTCCCAAAATATGCTTAGCTTCACCGAAATCCTTCATCTCGAACTCGCTCGAAAGCTGAATCTTTAATCTATCTATCGCGGATCTGGAAGTAGAAGCAACCAACTGTCATCAACATAAAGTAATAAGTAAATGTATGCACCTCTATTCAACTTGTGATAGTATACGTAAGGATCAAACTAGCTCCTACTATACGAATGACCGATAATGAACCCATCGAATCGCTTATACCACTGTCGAGGAGATTGCTTCAGATCGTATAGCAATTTCTTCAATCTACAAACCAATTTATCCTTCCCTGCAGCTCGGACTCCCAATGGCTGAGTCATATAGATTTCATCATAAAGATTACCATGTAGAAATACTGTTTTCACATCCAATTGATCTAATTTCAAACCATACTGTGCCACCAAAGCTAGCAAAATCTGAATCGAAGAATATTTTACCACTGGAGAGAAAACCTTATTATAATCAATACCTTCCTCCTGTGCATAGCCCTTCGTAACCAACCTAGCTTTGAACCTCACGGGAGTGCCTTCAATGCCCTCCTTCTTCGTATACACCCACTTACAACCAATAGCCTTCCATCCCTTTGGAAGCTCGACAAGCTCCCATGTGTCATTCCTATGAAGAGATGCCATCTCCTCCTGCATAGCCACCTGCCACAAATTAGCCTCCGAACTCTGCTCGGCCTCTCTGAATGTAGTAGGAACTCATCAACACTCTCTACCAGAAGTGCATATGCAACAATTATGTCTGTATACCTAGCCGGCATCCGTATGCCTCTCTTCTATCTTCGAACCACAATAGAATCCTGAACCTGAGCCGTCGATTTCTGATCCTGCACAACTATACATGTATCTTCTAAATCATCACCGTGCTCACCTGGCATCGCCTTAGTCGGCACTCTAATGGATACGGTCCTATTTGGACAATGTAGAGCTATATCAATCTCCACCACTTACGATGTCTTCACTGTCAGGTCGCTCTCCACCTGATGAGAGCTGGGAAGCTTTAAGATAGAAGCCTCATCGAATGTGATGTCTCTACTCAGCTTAATCTTCTTATCAACTGGATCCCAAATCTTGTATCCCTTAACACCACGCTTGAATTCCACAAATATGGTCTTCCAAGCTTGAGCTTCTAATTTATCTGTACTAATATGATAAAATGCAGGGGACTCAAATACCTTGAGCTGATCAAAGTCGCGTACTGGCTCTCCTGACCATATCCCTATAGGGATTTTCCCCTAATCATAGATGAAGACAACCTATTAATAAGGTGACTCGCATAAGAAAATGCATCAGTCCAAAAAATCTTTTCCAAACCACTCTACGACAATAAACATCAAACCTTCTTCAGTAAAGACCAATTTAACCTCTTTGCTACCCCCATTCTGTTGCGATGTGTGACTAACTGTGAAATGCCTCTCTATACCCTCGTCTCGACATAGCTGCTAAAAGAGGTCAGAAGTATACTCACTGCCGTTGTCGGAAAGCAATGTATTGATCTTTTTCCCAATCTGAGGTTTCAATCTCTTCTTCCACTCTAGAAATATATCTAGGACTTCACTCTTCTTCACCATGGTGTATACCTAACAACGCCTAGAATAGTCATCTACAAACGTGATGAACCAATATCGACCACTAAGTGATACCGTCTTAGTGGGATCCTAAATATCTGTGTGCATGTTGTCCAAGATGCCCCTCGTCCTATGGATAGTTATCTCAAACTTTACCTTTGTCTTCTTGCTAAGAATACAATACTTACAAAACTTAACTTTTTCACTATTGGCTTTCTTCAATAGTCCCTGCTTGCACAAAGATTACAGTGACATTTCACCAATGTGCCCCAACCTATAGTGCCAAAGCCTGCTCGTGTCCGCCTCTGAAATAGCTGAAGCTACTTGGCCAATCTCGATGCTCCCCTTTAGATAATACAAATTCCTATGGTGGACTCCCTTCATCACTATCAAAGATCCATTAGTAACATTCGCTACAACGTTCTCAAAGGTCACATTGAATCCCTTCGCCTCCAAAGTTTCAACTGAAATAAGATTCTTCTTCAACTGAGGAACAAATCCCACTTCATTCAATTCACGAACTACTCTATCATGCATCCAAATCCTAACAGTACCTATCCTACAAATGCCACAAGATTGATCATTTCGCATGACTTCACGCCCCCATCGAGTTTCTCGAACGATGCAAACCAATCTCGTCGGGGTGTCACATGATAAGTAGCATCAGAATCAAGCATCCAATCAGATGGATCCACATGGTTCACTTTTAGAGTAATAAATTGAGAAAAGCATAAATTATCGGAATCATCACCTCTCGCTATGTTCACCTCATTGGCCTTCGGGCCCTTCTTCGTGCTATTCTCCTTCTCCTTGAGCTTCGGGCAATCTCTCTTCCAATATCCTTGTTCCTTATAGAATACACACTGGTTCTTCACTAACTGGTGGTGGCCTCTTAACTTTGACATATTCCTATTATCACCTCTCGGATATGAACTTCTACCTCTCGTCAACAAGGCCTCTCCTGAAGTACTGGCATAGGAAGTCTCTTTATCATTCCTCCTCAAATCGTAGTTCTTCAATGCGTTAGTCACTTCACTATAGGTAATAGAAGATCTCATGTTCAACAAAGTAAGTACGAATATATCATACTACTCATCCGGTAAGGAACCCAACAAAATAATCACCTTGTACTTATCCGTTATCTTCTCATCCGCGTTCGTCAAGTCTGACAACAATTTTGTATAGTTGTTAACATGAGCTGCTAGTGAGTGCCCCTGGATATCTAGAATCTAAATAATCCCTGTAGCAAATGCAACCAATTTTCAACACTCTTCGTAAGCTACTTGTTGTTAAAAATCTCCCACATCTTTATCACAGACGTTACCCTAATCATATCGTATTTAAGCTCTTATTCCAAACAAGACTTGATCACCCCATAAGCATTCCTATTCATCTTGTCCCATATCGCCTCGTTGTATTTAAGTGGCCTCTCATGAACCATAATGGTCTCTTCCAAGTTTTGAGCATTGAGAGCGTCCTGTATGTCGCTCATCCATAAATCAAAATTGATATTGTCGTTATATTTTACCATACTAATCTTAGTATTATGAAATCCAACCTAAACTATACTCGCCATCGTCTTGCTGCTTTCACCAACTTCTTCTCCCATGCTTACAAACTCCAAATTGTAAAGAAAAATTCAAACTCTGATAGAAATTAAGAAATTACCCAACTGAACCCTAGACCGACTTCTAAATAGATCTCCTAACCACACGAGAAAAGTAAAATCTAGAACCAGCAACTCCACAATGCTATCTCCACCGAAGCCTTAAACTCATAAAACCAAGCTTCCACAATGAATCTTTCTTCACCCAATACCAAAATCCTAGATCTCAAACCCTAGAGCTCTGATACCAATTGTTGCACGTCTTGCGGAAGCGTGCTCGCACATCAAACGAGTCCGTAAGCCACGAGAGAAGAAAACCAAATCAAATACAAGTGCAATCCATAATAATACGATACAAATCAAACCAAACACAGGAATTTACGTAGTTCAGCAATCGCCTACATCCACGGGGAGAGGATGGGGAGATTTCACTATATGGAGGAGAAATATAATAGCTTACAACTCACAAAATTACTCAAATATAACCCTAACCAAAGTTCTAAAGTCCCTCACAATATCTCCCTCTCAAAGTGCTCAAAAGTCTGCTAATTCTCTCTTTAAGAAACCCTAAAAACGTGTTTCAATTTATATCAAAACACAAACCAAAACCAACTATGAAAACCGAATTGGCTTATTTACCTGCTATGCAGTTGATCAGACATGTGCTCGTGGTCGACCGACCAGAAACAGGATTCAAACTCTGTAATCGTGCATGTTTTTAGTCGACCACCATAATCGTTCGGTCGACCGACAAGTTTTTCAGTTGACTGGTCGAACACATTTAGTCGATCGACTAGAATAGGGTTTCAGCCCCTGTAATCCTACAGTCTATCGTTCGACCGGGCCTACGCCGTCGGTCGACCAACCATTAAGGGTTTCAGACCCTGTAATTCTATAGTCTCTCGATCGACCGCGCCTATGCCGTCGGTCAACCGACCCGTAGCCACACCTGTGCACTTCAAATTTCCTGTTCTTCTTCGCCGTTTCTTCATTTTTGAGCAAGATTTTTTCCTCTCTGGTTTATATTTTGTTCTTCTTGTCATTAGGGTTCATATTTTGTTAATATGAGTAGTGGAGAGGTTATGCTCTGTGGATTTTTGTCTAGGAGGTTGTACCTACGTATATGCCTAGGTGATGTCTTGTAATTGTTATTTGATCAATAAAAAAATTTTCTTACATTTCCACTCACAAAAAAGCCTATAGTAATAATCTTAGAAATTTAAAATAATTCAAAGAAAACATATTTGAAGGATTCTTGATTAGTTAATTAAAATTTTTATTTTCACTGACTACTTTTCGAGTATTTGATGGGGGAACTTCGGTGGATAGAGATTGAAAATATTAGGTCTGGAGTGGTTTCGGGAGAAGATTGTGTGTAAATTATAAATTTTCCCTTTAAATAAAGGAAAATTTGCTTCATGGCCCTATGCAGGCTGTCTAAAAATTACTGTAGATAGCTTATCCCCATCAAACACCGATGATAGAAGTTACAATCTGACGACTTCCAGAAGGCTACAATTAGAAAACTTTTACGTAGATTAATGAAGGTTACAATATGACAACCTTCACAAAAACCAATGAAAGCTCTAATTCAACAGCCTTCACAATCAACATCGGGAGTTACAATCTGATGACTCTCACATTTTTGAGGAGCCAAGATGAAGACTACAAGATAATGGTCTTTGTAACGCTTTACCAAAAGAGACTACAAATTGACGGTCTCTTCAAATCAAAACATAGATATTTCTTAAGCTATAAGGAATTTGGCAAAACGGACAGGAGCAAACCGAACCTTATAGAGTTAGTTTGGTTAGCTCCATCTCATCTAGATAGTCGATTTTTATATATAATTCGTCCGATCCGACTTATAGTTTAAAAATTATGACATGTTCTTTGCAATAAGTTATGTTCTGAAGTCCGTCTGTAAGACTGGGCTTCGTCTGAACATTGGACTTAGCTTGAAGCTCACCAAGCTCGCCTCTTTGTTCCAGAGTCAAAACGCAGAGCTCATGCCCGTGTTTCAGATGCAAAAAGCAGGGTTCATCCCTAACATTCAAGTTCAAAACGTAGGGTTCATCCCCAGCGTTCAAGTCCAGACGCAGAGCTCGTGGCCGTATTCCAGAAAAAAATGCAGAGGTCCTCCCTGTGTTGCAACACCAAAATGCAGAGGTCCTCTCCGTCTGTCAGAAACAAAATGCAGAGGTCCTCCCTGCATTACAATATCAAAACGCAGAGGTCGGTCGGTCTTGCGTTGCAACATACAAACGCAGACTTCATTTCTGCGTTTTCAGCCCAAAACACAGAACCTAACTCTACATTCCAGATCCAAAAAGTGATGTGGTCACTGCGTTCTGAGCCAACTGGACATGCCAAACTCTACATTTTAGGTCTAAAAGGCAGAGATCGGGTTCAGAACGCTGTTTTCAGCGTTTGACTCGTTCAAACATAAGTTGAACGGTTCCAGAAACTATTTTCTCCCTATGTTTTGAGGGATTTTTGCCCCACTTAGGAGTGGATTAAGGGGGCGGTCACAACAGATTCAATACCATTATGGAGAGAATTAAGGGGGCACTTACACCCATTAATCCTCTATAAATAGCTAGAAAATCAGCTTAGTTCGGATCCTTCGGCTTGGCAGCAAAGAATAGATCTTTAGCTGACTTTTTGGGATCTTCGATCTGGATCTTTGGAAATCAGCAACATGGAGGAACTCTTGGATCATCTCGGAAGGCTTTTATTGAAGCCTTTGAGATTACTCGGCTTGGCTTTTTGAACTCTTTCTAAGAGTTCTTCTTAACTTGATCAGAGTTAAAAACTTGCTCTGCAAGTTCTTCTGAACTCGTTCACAGTTCTTCAACTCGTCAAGAGTTTCAAAATTGCTACGTAAGTTCTCCTCAACGTCAATCAAGAGGAATCAACCATGTTCTAGTGAAATAAGATGTTCGGATCGTCAATGAGAAGCAAACTCGATGCGAGAATTCGAGGGAGGCATCTCATCGCTACCGTGAAGAACCCAGACATAAACAAAAGAGAGAATTTGCATCAATTCTCTTCTCTTTTGTAATTAGAAAATTCAAATTGTAATGAGTTAGAGATTGAGAGAGTTGTAAACATTCTTTTTCTAAGCAGTTAGAAAGAATAAATCAAATTCAATTCTTTTAATTTTCTTATTACAAAATTTTCAACAAATAAAAGATGGTGACTCCGTTGGGGACTAGCTTCTCTGAGGAAGAAGTGGTGGCATAATCCAACGTCAACCTCACTGGAACAACGATCGAAACTCTCGTGGTAGAGTTTGATCAAGCCAAGTTTGAGGAGGCCCTCTCCTTCGGATCCCTTAGCTCCAAGGCTATGCACAAGATCCATAAAGTCTCCAAAGAGACTAAAGCTCCAACTGTTCCAATTGTAGCTAAATCAATCAAGGAAGACCTCTCCTTTGGGTTAGATTGCTCAGACAGCCCCTCCTCCGATGGAGTGGGCTCAGTTTCAGTCAAATCCGCACCAAGACGATGGGTATCGAGTTGCAAGAGGCCCATTATGGTGACAAACTAGGTCAACTCATGTGGTGACACCACCAAGGACTTAAAACAGGCTAAGGAGAATGACGCTCGATGAAGGAGGAGATCCCGACGACGAGCACAACTCCAAGAGAACTGATCCTCCAATCAACGCGAGCTCCGCATTTGTGAGCCTCAACACGAGCTCTGTGTTTCTACTTTATAACACAAGCCTCGCTTTTATGTGCCCAAGCATGAGCCTCACATAAGCCAAGCTAAATGTAGCACTCAGGGGTGCATTTCGCAAATAGCACGCAACCCTCAGAGGCGCGTTCCAACATCAAAATGCAGCCCTCAGGGGTGTGTCTCCCAAATAGAACGCAGTCTTTAGGGACACATTCTAACACCAAAATGTAGTCCTCAGGGACGTGTTTCTCAAACGGAACACAACTCTCAGGAGTGTGTTCCAGAACCAAAACGCATGTCTCCAGACCACATTAATCTGCCTGAACGTAGTCCTCAACAGAGCGTTCTAGAATTCAATTGCAAGTCTCAAGACTGTGTTGACCAGTCAAAACACAGCCTGCAGAGGTGCGTTTCAATAGAAAAACGCAGACATCAGTCTTGCATTCTTCAATCCAAATGCGACCCTCACGTTTCTTACGCGATGTGTCAAGTCGTGTTCAGGGTGACCGACATGGACTTCCAATAACAAATCTATGTTCACCAGGAGCCAGTCCCATCTAATCATAGGCAGGGGGTTCTAATTCCTACCTCATGATCAATGAGTAAATCTTCTTGAGTCTTTGCAACAGATTTGAGTGTGTTCATATCAAGAGAAAGACTGATACAACAAGTCATTCGTTCATTCTAATGTGAACGACTGATTCCTACGGTCCTCTCAGGATGTTAATGCTGCTCATATGCGGCCAAACCGTTAGTATTCGACCAATTGATGAATGTTGCTTTGCCCAATCAAAGACGATGTTCGCATAGGAAGAAGAATTCAAAGGATGAATACATTGGAGTTACTTCCATCATGGTCGGCAGAGAGAGATCATCAGTCCCTAGTTCTGATGAGTCAGAGACGGATCGTGATCCAAGCGTCAGAGAAATTGCTAACGAGTTTGAAGGAATCTACCGACACACTCGAACTCGGACGAGAGCCATTCCTCCTGTCAACTATTGGAGGTTAGCCAGAGGAATGAATTTCGAGTATGAACACTCAGTCATTACGGAACACTCAGTCATTACGGAGTCCCAATCATTAATCTCTTTCATTGGACATGGGAGCTTCGCCCACATGACAAAAAATTCTGAAGATCTTTCAAGAGGGTTCCTGAGCAGGAGGCCATGCTCCGAGCACAGGAGTAAACCATCAATCAACTTTAGGATATGATGGCTCAGATTATTGTAAATAAAGCCAATTTCTAGAAAGCTGAGTCATAACCTCGCCGGAATCCTCCTGAAAAGGAGGATCATCCATATCGAAGGAGAAACAAAGAGTGAATGAGACTGCTGAGCAAAAAACTCATCATGAAGAATCATCCTCCGAAGAAGAAGATGAGAATGAGCAAAATCCTTAGTCGGCTAAAATCGAGGAATTGGAAGCCCGTCTCAATGCTATAGCCCACAGAAGCGAGCTTCAATATAAGGGAGTAGTGTGGCCTTATCTTGCTGAACGGGATGCATCCCCTTATCCTCCAAAGTTTGAGGTTCCGACGTTACAAACTTTTGATAGCACGGGATCACCGAACCAACATATCTATCATTTCAAGTCACGGACTGAGAATGTAATATCAAATGATGCCATACTGGCTCGATTGTTCATTGGCACCCTTAAGGGGGTTGCTTTTGAATGGTTTATAAAACTGCCTGCGGGATGTATCCAAAAGTGGGTGGATCTAGAGAGACTCTTCATGTCAAGATTCTTTGAAGAGGATACAGAAGTCTCCATCCATACCCTTCTCGCTACTAAGCAAAAGAAGAGGGAGTCCGTCCAAGCCTTCGTCAAGAGGTTCCGAAGCATGACTCTCTGATGTTCATCAGGTATGACACAGTTTACCTTAGTGGAGACCTGTCGACATAACTTGCAAACCAAGCTCCTAGCCCGAATGAGAGTTGCAGAATGTTGTTCTTGGAGATAACTAATCTCTCAAGACGAACAGGCTCAAAAATTGATAGCTAGGATCAAAGCTGAAGAATAAAGTAAGTAGGATTAACCTGAGCAATGTGACCAAGCCTAATCTTCTCAGTTAGAAAGGGAAGATACTACGGCCACGAAAACTAATCCTCTTCAGTAGGATGGCGGTTCTACCAAAACTATCATATTAACAGTTACCTTTTATAGTCAAACTCGTCAGATAGTGGTCCACTAGGCAATGTGCCTTGTCTGTTGGCCTTCTTGTTTTGATGATGATTTACAAATAATTTATATCTAATATTGTTTGTCTAGTGTTTGTGTTTTATATTTATTCTAGGCAAATAATATGTTGGAGGTTGGATGGAATTGTACCATAACGATCATATCAAATGGAGGTTAGCGGAATAGTGGTTAAAGCCTTGTAATTCACGTTGAAAATCCAAGTTCAAACTTTATCCGTAAGTGTACCAAGATAGAGCTTGATTGAAGATCACAAGCTTTCGTATATTTAGTTTAGGTTTTTATATTATGTGTGTAAGTACTTTAAGCTCAATCATATACACACACATTTTAGTTTAGGTTTCTATGTATATATATAGGTATATATATACATACATGTTTTGGTTTCCAAGTTTATATAAATATGAAATTACATCTTTCATATTTATTGTTTTGATTTTTCAAGTTTAAATATGAAACAATTGAATATAATTAGAAAATACATTTTTATTTCATGTTTATATGCTTACAAATGGTTTTATCAATATCAAGTTTATATTTAATAAAACCATATTTATTGTTTTAAAAAGTTTACAAAATATGCAATTTTGAACAAATACTGTATTCTTGGTTTATGGACTTGATAATACATTTTTACATCTTTTCCTAGGTCTATAATGCCATACAAAAGTTTTTAAAAGTTTGTTTAATTGAATATGTCAAAAACATGTAATGTTTAGTTTCATGTTTTTGAACATATTTGCAAAATAATGATATTTTATATTTAGGATGTCCTTTTTGAAAACCAGTTTTTGTAGCATGTTATTATCATGTCTACAATCATTTCCCAAAGTTTTATAATTTTTAGAATTTATTTGATATTTTTAAACAGGATTTTAAAGTCGGAAAAACAACTTTCAAAACCTAAAAAATTCCTTGTGTCAGTTTGTGGTCGACCGCCATGGTCGACCACCTTGAGTTCAGAGACTTGGGATATTTTTTCAGTGGCTCTTAGTCGACCGGATGCAGTCCAGAGAGTTTCGCGGTCGACCGACACGGTCGACCGGCTGATGTCCAGAGCCAAAGCTCTGTTTCTGAGCTGCTCGCGGTTGACCGCGCGTTTCCCACGGTCGACCGCCGATCTGTCATTCAGATTCCAACGGCTAGTTTCCAGAGTCATTTTTGGGTTGGTTTTTTGGTCTTTTCTTGGCTTTCTCTTGGCTTTGGGGTTTTATATAAATACCCCCTTATACCTCAGTTCTTAAATGATCTAAGAAATGTTTTAAACAAGTTTTTAAAGGAGTTTAAGTTGGTTTTAAGTTTGTTTAATGGTTTGGTTTGTGAAGAATTCCACAAGAGCAAGTGGAGATCATCTATTTGGTATTTGAGCATTCAACTCTTCTCCATATCTCTTATTATTTATAGAGAAGTTTTCTAAACTCAATTTCTAGCTTTGAATTTATATTGTTTGATTATCATTCTATTAAGCTAGTGATTATATTTGAGTTTAGTTGATTTGATTTCACTCATTGTTTATACATACCCACTTGAGCTTATTGTATTTTCATATATAGTATATTTGGGTTGGTGAGTGTTGTAACAATTGAGTATGAGCTTTCATTGTGTTCTCATCTATATTAGAGAACAAACATTTGTTGCATCGAGCGTTAATTGTGAGGATCACTTTGTAATACACTAGTACACCAAGAGAAGTGTGTGGTGAGAGACGGGGTTGTCCCAAGAGGAGTGGGGTAGGTGGTAATACCTAGAGAGAGTTTGTAATTCCTAACACTTGAGTGAGACACGGGCTAGAGACCAACACTTGAGGTGGTAGTTAGTATAGTTATATTGTGAGTGTTGTAAAGTTTTTGGTGAGTTAGAAAACCGAGTGTGTCATTGTAATCGTTATTCGGGTGAGCGTAGAAAACCCGATTGTTATAGTAGAGGTCTTCTCGATGTGAGGAGCGGGGATGTAGGCTGTGGGGACCGAACCTCATGAACATATTGTGTGTTTGTGTTTGCTTGGAGTTCATCTTTATTTGTGCTCACATCATATATCGCTTTTATCTCTTTATGGTGTCACATTTATTTACCCTTGTGTTGTTTATATATCCTTACATATATTTCACCATATAGGATATATCTCTTTGTTCATTTACATATTCTTACTCATAACATATTGTATATCTATCTTGCAAGAATACTTTATTAATAAGTTTTAATTAGCATAAAATCAGATTAGATTAGCATAAGACCCTAATCACCCCCTCTAGGGTTTAACAATGTCTACTCCTTTTTCCTACTGCATCTGTTCAAGATCGGGGGTTGGTTTATTTGTAGTCCACTGGGTTATGAGTAATAAATTTTTTTTGTCATGTTCAATAGAATACCTCTGTCAACCATAAAATCTACAAACATCGTCGAGTTAACATTACACTTCTGATGATTTATATCCCTACAGAGTATGAATTCAGCTTGCATCACTCTTAATTTGTAACGTTAATAATATACCTCTGACAATCAACTTATCAACCTTGTCAATAGGATGATAGGACCTCAAAATTGCTCAAATCGTAATCTTCCCCAGCAAGACGCTAAGTCTTAAAAATCTTGTTCAAATCACAAGTACAAACTCCTGTTATATTAATATCACACCTCTGACAAAATCAACTTATCGACCCTCTCTAATAGAGTGATAAGTCCTCAAACTTGCTCCGATCGTAATAAACTTCTATCACATTAATATCACATCTTTGACAATCAACTTATCAATCATCTTTAATAGGATGATAAGTCCACAAAGTTGCTCCAATTATAACAAATTCTTGTCACATTAATCCCTTACTTCTGACAATCAACTTATCGACTCTCTTAAATAGAGCGATAGGTCCACAATCCCGTCAAGTTAATATCGCACCTCTGATGACCAATCAACTTATTAGTCCTCTTTAATAGGATGACAAGTCCTCAAAGTTGCTCCGATCACAACATTTGTCATGTCACATTAACATCACACCTCAGACAACCAAGTAACTTATCAGTCCTCTTCAATAGGATAATAAGTCCTCAAAGTTGTTCCGATCGCAACATGTTCCCCATCACGTTAACATCACACCTCTGATGACAAAATCAACTTATCGACTTTCTTCAATAGAGCGATGGGTCCACAAACCTGTCAAGTTAACATTACGCCTCTGACGACCAAATCAACTTATCGACTCTCTTCAATAGAGTGATAGACCTATAAAATACTGTTAGGTTAACATCACACCTCTAACAGTCAAACCCCCAATAAACTTGTTAATCCTTTTTCAATAAGAATAGCAAGTTTTTATTATAAAATCCCCAGCGGATCAAAGATTTTTCTAAAATTATCCTAGTGATAATGAAGAAAATTTCTGAATTTAACTTTAAGTGAAAATTTATGCCAAGTTAATACTATACATCTGGCACTTTTAACAATCTTTCAGTGTTCCAAGTGAAAACATAACACAGGAAGAAATAACGACAAAGCCTACGTATTTAATATCATAGCATGTTGTTATTAATAACACCATAATCTATGCCTTACACGTATGTGAGACTTTATCTTTATCCTTAAATAGATATAAGTCTGCATCTAACACATGCTGCCGGGTAGCACATTCCCGTAAAAAATAACAAAGCCCACGTATTCAATATCATGGCAGGTTGTTATTAATAATGCCGAAATCCATATCTTACATGCATAGGGGACTTTATCTTAATCCCTAAATAGAGATAAGTCTGCATCTAACACATGCTGTCGGGTGACCTATTCCCGTAATAATGGCGAAGTCTACGTATTCAACATCGTAGCACCAAAAATCAATACCTTTCATGCATGGGGGACTTTATCTTGATCCCTAATTAGAGATAAATCTACGCCTAATACGCATTGCCGGTTAGTCTTTTGTTATGGAAAAGACACCAGAATCCATGTCTGGGGGACTTTATCTCGATCCTTAATTAGAGATAAGTCTACACCTAACACGCGTTACCAATTAGTCTTTTTTTGTAAAAATGACAAAGTCAATGTATTCGATATCATAGCATTAAGTCTAAAAGAGTTCATTATTTTAGCACAATATTTACATGTTGAACGGATTTAGACAATCCACATGCTAGCCCGACTCAAACGGTAATCAGTAAAGGCTTATCAAATCCGTTAATAGCTGAGGGTTTTCCAAAAATCCTATGAATGTTCGAGGGACCATCAGCTGAGTGGATGTGAGCTGTGATGTAGCGTTTGAGAGCTTCTGCTCATGAGTAGCTTGTACCGTCGCTACAGTTTCTCCTTAAAGCTCATCCTCACATAGGTCCTGCGTGGTAAATGCCTTCAACCACTATGCCTTCAAAGCGGATGTAGAGAACAACTCATTTATGATAAGGAATCAACAAGTCCAAGATCAGAGTTAAGATATCCAAAGTATTTCAAAAATTTGTCTTAATCAACCACGAACTTTTGAAAACTTTGAAGGGGGTTCTGTAGGCTGTCTAAAAATTATTGTAGATAACTTATCCCCATCAAACACTGATAATAGAAGTTATAATCTGATGACTTCCGGAAGGCTACTATAGGCTGTCTAAAAATCATAGCAGATAGCTAATCCTCATCAAACACCAATGATGAAAGTTATAATTTAACGGCTTTCAAAAGACTATAATTTAAAGACTTTCACGTAGATCGATGAAGGTTACAATCTGATGATATTCATAACAACTGATGAAAGCTCTAATTCAACAGCCTTTATAATCAACATCGGGAGTTACAAATTAACGACTCTCATATTTTAAGAGCTAAATGTAAGGATTACAATCTAACGATCCTCACAAAAGTTCAAAAAAAAAGAGATTATAATTTACAATCTCTTCAACGGCGAAGGTCGAACCTCACGTTCTTAGCTATAAACGCAGAGGTCATTCCCGCATTTCATGAGCCAAACGCGAAGGTCCATGCTTGCCAAGGCTAAGACGCGAATGTCGCGTTTGACCATTTCAAATTCTTGAAATGGTCCTCCACTTAATGGGGCAATTAAGCCCCCATTATAGAGCTAATTAAGGGGGTAGTTATACCCCTTAAACCCCTATAAATAGGGAGTTTTCATAGCAAAATAGGGGCTGGTGGCAGATGGCTGGACGAAAATAAAAGAAAGAGAGAACAAGAGAGGAGAAAAAAGCTACTTTTACGCAGTTGTGATCGGCATGACGATCGGACCCTCATCCGTGGTCCGATCGATGTGAAATTTGGAAAGTAGCTACTATACTCATTGTTCCTAATTCTGAATAGTGAAGATTGCTTTATATCGGTTAGATTTGGATATATGGAGGTTTTACCAAAGCTGATCGTTCCAAGAGTGCAGAGAAAAGTCACTTTTGCACAACAGTGATCAGCATAATGATCGGACCCTCATCCGTGGTCCGATCGATGTGAATTTGTAGAGTAGCTACTACACTCGTGGTTCCTAATTTTGAATGGTGGAAATTTCTTTCTATTAGTTAGATTTAGAGATATAGAGGTTTTACCGAAGCTGATCGTTCCAGGAGTGTAGAGAAAAGTTACTTTTGCACAATAGTGATCAGCGTGATGATCGGACCCTCATCCGTGGTCCGATCGACGTGAAGCTTGGAGGGTAGATACTACTCTCGTCATTCCTAATTTTTAATGGTGGATCTTGGTTTCTATCAATTGGATTTGAAGATATAGAGGTTTTACCGAACATATAGAGGACTGGCGGAGCTTTTTTGAGATCTGCCAAAGAGAGAAAGAGATCAGCTACTCTTTTGAAATGATTGAACTTCCTTTGTTATCATCAACTTTTTTTAGAGTTCCCTTAACTCGATCAGAGTTTTAAAACTTACTTAGCAAGTTCTTCTGATCAACGATTGATCAGCCATTCTTGGCTAAAAGGATTATTAATCCTTTCTGAAATTAACTCTTTCAAAAGAGTTCTCAACTCGATTAGAGTTCAAAACTTGCTTACCAAGTTCTTTTCAACTCTTCCAAAGAGTTTCTTTACTCGGCTAGAGTTTCAAACTTGTTCAAACAAGTTCTCTTCAACGTCCTACGAGGGTAGAATTTTTGGGGGAGATCAAACCACCAAGGGGTTTGGAGTTTGGGTTAGTTCGGCTAGCACTTTTAAGGTTACAAACCACCTAGTGATCAGCTAAGGAGAGAATCTTGGAGAAGATTGACATTCTCGACTTCAGCAACAGCAAATTTACTTGGCTTATTAACCGATTATTTGGTTCAAACTACTCTTCTCACAGAGTTTGACACTCGTTCTGAGTTACAAAACTCGTTAAGAGCTCTTAATCAAACTTGCCACGCAAGTGTAAAACCCAAAAAATTTGAATATTTTGTGATAAATAGTAATAAATATGTTATATATTTATAAATAATATACTATGATGTTTGAGTATGCTAGGAATTGGTTTGAGATCAATTCAATGTATATATGTATATATATAAGAGCAAATGCACAATTCATGCTCGATGTATAAATCTGGAAATTTATGACTAGCGGAGAGATTTTGTATTTTTCTTACAGATATAGTTGGAATTTAGAAAAACTTAAGGCTGTGTTTGGTTTGAGAGAAAGGGAGAGAAAAGAAAAAGAAGAGAAAGTAAAAGGAAAGGAAAAGAAAAAGAAAAGAAAATGATATTCTTTCTATTGTTTGGTTAGAAAGAATATTGTAATGAAAGTTAGAAGAAAAGTCATATGAAAATAATTTTCTCTTGTTTGGTTACCTTTATGAGAAAATGAGGAAGAAAATTATCACAACATAAATTAATTCATACTTTTTGGAATTAGATTTAGATTTTAAATAATTTATAAAAAATAATTAACAAGCAAAAGCACAACCACAATTCCACTAATTAAAGAACAATTCTCACACATAATATTAACAAACAAAAGCACAACCACAATTCCACTAATTAAAAAACAACATTTCTCACACATAGTATTTGCAGAAAGAAATGTCAATGAAAGAACCAAAACAAATCTAAAATAAATGTCATGAAATTCTTAATAAACTAGAATCCATTTCTAGTCAAAAATTCTATTACAATCAATTTCATATAGAAAATCTTAACCAACAAAGTCTATTACAATCAATTTTATATAGAAGATCTTAACCAACAAAGTCTATTACAATCAATTTCATTTCATATAGAGAATCTTAACCAAAGAGAGAGAAAAATATGCCGAAGTCCTTGGTTTTTTACTCTAGTGAGCCCATCAAGACATCAATCTCACATCCTTCATCCCCTGAAATTAATTCAAATAAAAATTCAAATAAGTAGAATATAAACATGCAATAAGGATACAAACTTGCAACATAATTGAACAAGTTGGTCATCCATCAATATGAAGAGCTTCAAACGAGTCAATCACCCAAGTCTGATGATCTTTATCACTAATAAAAGTCACGGTGACGATACATGAATCATAATGAAATGCAATCAGAGTCAAGATGATGAGAGTATGAATTCTCACCTCTCACTCCCAATTGTTAAAACTACAGGTGAGTGAAGCTGCAGAAATCAAGAGTTGGAATATGATTAGACTAGTAAAGCTATTTAGATATTTCGTAAAGCCCAATGAGGAAGCCAATATACATCAACCAATAATTTCCAAGACAAAGATAACAGCTACAGCAACAAGAAGAAAGCCTTTATCCCAATTTTCCAGAAAACTAGCTATTAGTTATAATTATCCCTTTGCATTTCAAAGAATTGAAATCTCTATAAACAAGTATATGGCTGTGCTTACATGAATGCTTTGTTGTATTCTGGTAGAATAATGCCTAAAAATCCATTTCCTACCCAAATTCACCACTAAATTAATTAACTATTTTATTAACGAATCCACAACCCTAATCAAATCCGAGACACAAAATGTTTCAAACACAACTAGAAACTGAAAATATCAGCTAAAATAACAGGAACAAGACCAACCTTAGAATAACCTTAGAATAACCACAACTAGAAACCGAAACCAACCTTAGAATAACCACAGAATTCAAAGGTCAACTTGTCAAAATATAAAGCATCAATTTTACAGGCAGGACAACAAATTATCTAGCTTTAAAATTCCTCTTAAAAACCTCTATTGCTTGTTTTTAAAATTGACGACACCACATCTAGCTTTAAAAATTCTTAAAAACCTCTATTGTTTGTTTTTCATGCGTCCCAGCAATTTTGGTGAATTTGTGTCTACATATAAAACGAGAGACATATATACAACATTCCATAAATCACACCCTTGTCCCAAATCCCAATAATCTTGGTGCACATATATATATAAAAGGGAGGGAGGATGTTAAAAGGGAAAGCATTGATAAAAGACACAGACATGGAAGAGGAGATGCAGTTGCAAGCCATGTCATCTGCCTCTGAAGCTCTAGACCTCTTTGATGTCTTTGACTCTAGAAGCATTGCCTCCCATATCAAAAAGGTCAACCTTAATCAGTGATCTAATCATTTTTTATAATATGTTTTGAATGGGTAAGTTTGGTATAATCTTGGTTTTGTAATCTAATAATGTGACCAGAGAGTTCAAATTCCTCTTCTTAACATTTTCATTCTGTTGGTGCGCGCGCACACGTGCAAAGTTTTGCTTGAATTAAAATTATATGATTTCTTCTCTCTCTTTTTTTCTTTCTTTCAGGAATTTGACATGATGTATGAAGGAGGTTGGATGTGTGTTGTGGGATCAAGCTTTGGCAGCTACTTCACACACTCAAAGGGGACATTCATTTATTATTCCTTGGGGTCTCTCAAATTCCTCATCTTCAAACAGATATCACCAACAAATTATGTTGGATATTTTCTATGAAAAGGTCAAATTGACTTTTTCTAAGCACATTTATCTCCAACTAACCACATTTTTCTCCTTAACCCTCTCCACTATCCGTTGTTACTCTCCCTATATAAACTCTCTCAATCATCTCATAATTACACATTCACTTTCTCTACCTACTCTCTCCTGTCATCTCACGTAAAGAAAAAAAACAAAGAAACAGTGAGAGAAAGAAAAGGAAAAAAAAAGAGAGATAATTATAAGGGGGTTTTGTGCTACTATATTCTCGATATTGTTATTATTTTGGGCAACCTTATTTATCTGAGCAGAAGTTCTGTGCTCTCGCCCGAGTACGGAGGCCGGCCGTTTCCGGGGGCTTTTACCGCTAGGGGGAAGAGGATCGACTGCGCCAGGGCGATAGGCGGGTCCTCTATCTTCTAGGGCAGTGGATCACGACTGCACCCGTTCAGACCTGGTGTTCTAACTCTTTTAATTTCAGATTTAATCTAATTTATTCTCTTTTTGGAAAGCAATCTAGAAGATAGATTTATTTTATTGCTGTTAATTTAAATCTGAAATTAATTGCTTTATTTAGTACTTTTTCTCTGTTAATTCTGTGTTAATGTGAAAAAATAAAATAAAAAGAAATTACTGTTCATCAGGTTCGGTTTACTGTTCACCCGAACCTGAATCTGTCTTGCTTGCTGATTAATTGTAAAGTATTACTTCTAATTGCTTCATTTGTTTAAATTTGTTTCAATATAAAAATAAAAATAAAATCGGTTACTGTTCATCAGGGGGGAAAATCCCTTTCCTGTTTACTAGATTAGTTCATTAATCTGATATTGTTTAAAACTCAGAAAATCAGTTTTTTTTTTAAAAGAAATTACTGTTCCCTGTAACAAGTTTGTTACTGTTCATAGGAAAAGAAACATAGAATATTGTTCTATTTATTTGTTAATCTCAATATTCTTTTCAATTATTAATCAAAGTCATACTCCTTGGTAGTATCTAGTAATTTTGACAAAATCTTTCTCCCATTCAGGTTCCAAATACCTAGACTAGTAAACTCAAATTAGACTTATGGCTAACCCTGATCATTCTAAGAGTGTCAAACCTGAGAAGTTCACCGGTGTTAATTTCAAACGGTGGGCTAATCAGATGAGATATTGGCTCACAACCCTAGGTATTCTTTCAGCCATTGATACTCCCGATTCTTCATCCAGTGGATCTCAACCCACCAATTCTCCTGTTTATGGTCCACAACCTGAACCATCTCCTTCCACTTCTGGTTCTGGTGCTAGCTTCTTTTCTAGCTCTATGAAACCAGATGAAATCAACTATCATTGTTGTCATAGGATTCTTAGTGCACTTTCGGACAACCTCTACGATATATATTATGAGTTCAAAAGTGCTAAAGACCTATGAAATGCTCTAGAAGCAGAATATGGCTATGATGATGCCGGAATTCTGCGTTTCACCTCCTCCTCCTTCAATAAGTTCATGATGGTTGATGACAAACCCATTAATGAACAAATCCATGAATTCCAAGATTTCCTTCGTCACCTTCAATCTAAAGGAAACTCTTTCACTGATGACTTCAAAGTTTCCTGTTTGATTGATAAACTCCCTCCCTCCTGGTCTAGATTTGCTGGAGATCTTCGACACAAGCAAGGAGATCTAACATTAACCGAAGCCCTTAAGGCTATTCGTATTGAAGACCAGCATAGGCAAAATTCCAAAACCAAGACTGAATCAAAGGCTAAAGTGAACTTGGTAGAGGATAAGCCTAAATCTGGGAATTTCAAACCCAAAGGAAAGAGATTCAAGAAAAACCAACAATCCTTCAACAAATCTTCTTCCAAATCCAATTCCAATCCCTCCAGCCATAAGTCTGATGGAAAGTTCTGCTATGTCTGTGGTAGAACCAATCACCTGGCTCCCAACTGTTTCTTTTGGAAGAAGGAACCGGTCAAACCTGCTCCTAAAGGAAATGGATCCAACAAAGTTAATATGATTGAAGAGAATCCAACTTCCTTCAGGTTAGCCTCTTCATCCTATCTTGTGAATTCTCTTACTTCTTTCACTGATTGGTACTTAGACTCCGGAGCTGATATCCATGTTTGCAATGATCGCTCTTGGTTTTCTACTTACCAGGAATCACGTGGAGGAAGCATAAGCTTAGCAGATGACTCCACCAAACAAATAATGGGAAGTGGGTGCATAGAGCTCACCATGACCTCTGGGAAAGCTCTAAATCTGCAAAGCGTTCATCATGTTCCTTCTCTCCGTCGCAACCTGATCAGTGAATCTCTTCTTCTTAGAGCTGGATTTAGGATTGTAAAAGAATCCAATAAATTTGTGATTACAAAGAACAATGTATTCATAGGAAAAGGTTTTACTTGTAATGGCCTTTTCAAGCTCAATGTAATCAATTCCAGTTCTAATAAAATTCCTGAGTCTCCTATTGCACAAATTGTTGAGTCTTGTGATGTTTGGCATGGACGACTTGGACATGTCAATTTCCAAACCCTGCAGAGAATGAGTAAATTGAATATTATTCCCAAATCTTCTCATGATCCATCATCTAAATGTGAGATTTGTGTTCAAGGAAAACACACTAAAAAACCATTCAAGTCTATAACTAGAAACTCCGAACCTCTCGAATTAATACATAGTGATGTGTGTGACTCGAACCGAGTTCTCACCCGAGGGGGTAGGAGATATTTTGTGATATTTATAGACGATCACTCCAGATATTGTTACACCTATCTTCTCAGAACCAAAGATGAAGTCCTAGATAGGTTTAAGGTGTACAAAGCTGAATCTGTGAACCAACTTGACAGGAAGATCAAGATTCTTAGATCTGATCGTGGGGGGAATATACCTCAATTGATATGACTAAATATTGCCAAGAACACAGTATTATTCATGAGGTTACTGCTCCCTATACACCACAGTCTAACGGGGTAGCTGAACGAAAGAACAGAACGCTAATGGACATGGTAAACTGTATGTTACTCAGTTCAGGAGCACCTGAAAATCTCTGGGGTGAAGCTCTCCTTTCTGCTTGCTTCATTCTCAATAGGGTTCCCCAGAAATATTCTGATATAACTCCTTATGAACATTGGAAGGGGAGATCTCCTAGTTTGCACTTCTTCTGGGTTTGGGGTTGCTTGGCTAAGGTAGCTATTCCCGAACCTAAGAAGAGGAAAATTGGTTCTAAGACTGTTGATGCTGCTTTTATTGGATATGCACTAGACAGTAATGTTAATAGATTTCTAGTCATTAACTCTGAAATTAGTGACATATCTAACAATACTATCATTGAAGCTAGAGATGCAGTTTATTTTGAAAACATCTTTCCGTTCAAATCCAAAATCTCAGAAAATCCTAGAACATCTTTTCCTTCTGATCTACCATCATCTAGTTCTTCTCAGCCTTTTGACATTGAACCTCGAAGGAGCAAAAGAGGTAGAATTCGAAGGGATTTTGGAGAAGACTTCTTTACCTTTCTTGTTGAAGGTGATCCAGGCTCATTCCAAGAAGCAATAGATTCACCTGAATCTCCTTTCTGGAAAGAAGCCATTGATAATGAGATTAAATCTATCATGGAAAACCATACTTGGATACTCACCGACTTACCTCCAAGCTATAAACCTGTAGGCTGTAAGTGGATATTCAAGAAGAAACTTAGAGCTGATGGTTCCATAGATAAATTTAAAGCTAGATTAGTAGCTAAAGGCTATACTCAACAAAAGGGCATTGATTACTTTGATACTTATTCTCCTGTAGCCCGAATCTCAACTATTCGAGTATTATTAGCCTTTGCTTCTATTCATAAGCTGATCATACATCAGATAGATGTCAAGACTGCTTTCCTGAATGGTGATTTAGATGAAGAGATCTATATGCACCAACCTGAAGGATTCATTGCCAAGGGTCAGGAAAACAAAGTCTGTAAACTTGTTAAATCTTTGTATGGTCTTAAACAAGCTCCTAAACAATGGCACCAGAAATTTGACAAAGTCATTGCGCAATATGGTTTTACTGTGAATGAACACGACAAGTGTGTTTACACTAAAGTGATAAACAATGACTATGTCATCCTCTGTCTCTATGTTGATGATATCCTTATCTTTGGTACCACTCTTGAATTAATTTTAAAGATTAAGGATTATCTTTCCAAGAACTTTGACATGAAAGACTTAGGTCTTGCTGATATGATACTTGGAATGAAAATCTCTAGAGACACTAGAGGAATATCTTTAAGTCTTTCTCACAGTATTGAGAAAATGCTGATCAAATTCAACTATCACAACACTAAACCTGTTTCCACACCTTATGATTCTTCTATATCCTTAAAGAAGAATGAAGGTGAGCCTGTATCCCAGCTGAAATATTCTCAGATGATTGGATCTCTTCTATACATATCTAACCGGACCAGACCCGATATAGCTTATGCTGTAGGGAGACTGAGCCGGTATACCAGTAACCCTAATCTAGATCATTAGTCTGCCCTAGAGAGAGTATTCAAATACTTGAAAGGGACAGTGGACTATTGCTTGACTTACACTGGATACCCTGATGCCATTGAAGGGTATAGTGACGCTAATTGGGTCACAGATTCTAACAGTGTAAAGTCCACATCTGGGTATATTTTTCTTTTTGGTGGTGCTGCTGTATCCTGAAAATCCTGTAAGCAAACAGTAATTGCTAGGAGCACCATGGAATCTGAGCTGATTGCTCTTGATACCACTTGTACAGAAGCAGAATGGTTAAAAGATCTTCTTTCTGAACTTCCTTTGGTCCCTAAACCTTCTCCTCCAATTTCCATTCATTCTGATTCTAGATCGACCATAGAGCTTCTAAAACAAGTGCATGTGAATAAAAAATTGAACAGACATATTCAAATAAGATATAAATCTGTACAACGCCTGCTAGGCAAAGTTGTGATCTTAGACTTTGTAAAGTCTGAGAAAAATCTTGCTGACCCTTTGACTAAGGGATTATCCAGGAGTGTGGTTCTGGATTCATCGAGGGAGATGGGGTTAAGCCCATAAATGAGGTCACTGACAGCGGCAACCCAACCCTTATTTGGAGACGTAGTCCCAATGTTGGTTCAATGTGGTAGAAACAAGCTGGACTAGTGACACTCGTGTGGAGCATCGACCCTGATATATTCATATATCACTATGTAGCTTGTGCTACTACTCCTTCTCTATGATGACGATGCTCTTATGATACAGCTGGCTAGGCTGAGTTTTACTCTTAATAAGTCCAACGTGTGTATTATGGGGGTATTAAATAAACAACTGTAGTACCCTTTGAGGACTTACCTACGTGAGAGGAACCGTGATGGCCGCGGTTGGGGGGGGGGGCTGGGCTAACCCTTAGAAACTCTCATGAGTCGGTTATTATGAGCATGGCCTTTAACGCTCAACCCGCTTTGCTCAATAGATAAAGCGTATTGTGTGTGTGTTTTCGTCAATACTTGATTCAAGGGGCCTAATTCAAGGCCTAGTCCATTATGTCCCTCAGGTGGCGATGAACTCACTAAGGAAAGGTTCAAAGCCGGAAGCTACCTCTCCCGAATTCACGATATGAAAGGTTGCCCAACCTATATTTGTTTTGTGTTTTATTGATTTACTTATTGATTTTGTGTTCTCAGTTAATATTGCCTTTTGGGGGGGACTGTTGGATATTTTCTATGAAAAGGTCAAATTGACTTTTTCTAAGCACATTTATCTCCAACTAACCACATTTTTCTCCTTAACCCTCTCCACTATCAGTTGTTACTCTCCTTATATAAACTCTCTCAATCATCTCATAATTACACATTCACTTTCTCTACCTACTCTCTCTCCTGTCATCTCACGTAAAGAAAAAAAACAAAGAAATAGTGAGAGAAAGAAAAGGAAAAAAAAGAGAGATAATTATAAGGGGGTTTTGTGCTACTATATTCTCGATATTGTTATTATTTTGGGCAACCTTCTTTATCTGAGCAAAATTTCTGTGCTCTCGCCCGAGTACGGAGGCCGGCCGTTTCCGGGGGCTTTTACCGCTAGGGGGAAGAGGATCGACTGCGCCAGGGCGATAGGCGGGTCCTCTATCTTCTAGAGCAGTGGATCACGACTGCACCCGTTCAGGCCTGGTGTTCTAACTCTTTTAATTTCAGATTTAATCTAATTTATTCTCTTTTTGGACAGAAAATTAAACTTCAAAACCAACAAAACAAATATGAACAGAATTTACCTCGGATGAATTTGTATTCATGTTGATAGAGAGATCCAAGAGAAACCTACAGTTGAATCTGGAGCAGTTCCGAAAAGATCAAAGATATCACCAAAGACAACCTAATTGCGAGTGAACAAAACGAAAACATCAATTCAGATTTAGTGATCATCGATTTTTCCATTAACTACAAAGCAAAAAAAGGGAAAAAAAACATTTGAAAATTTCAAAAAACAAATAAAGAACACCATCCTGAATAAACACTGATTATTGTCAGATAACAAAAGATACATAGCCATGCTTTATAAATAATAGATTTCATAAAAGATGGGAAAGGGGAGCCCAATTATGTATCCAAGTTGTATACAAGGAAAACACTTTAGAAACAGAAAGTGCAGCACCCAATTTTCATCATTTGTCTTCAATCAGCGACCAAGCCATTGTCAAGCTTAACTATAATTAAAAGTAATATAAGACTAAGCCAGAACTGGGTCTTTCTCCTACAAGTAAGGTGAAATACTAAACTAATGTCCTCAAATTTATTTGATTACATGGAAAACCACAGTTACCATTCTGATTAATATTTCCGTAAGTTCTATTCAATTACATAGAAAACCACAGTATCGTTCTGATTAATATTAGAGAACCTGTTTTAGTAGTAAGAATAGTATAAATTGAAGGTGATTTTGCTGAAGTATAGAACAAAATCCATAGAAGAGCATCCCCACAGAACAAAATCCATATAAAAAATAATTACGAGCTCGAATCAAAGCTCACCTTAGGATCTTACCCCGTGTTTGGTCCGCGTCAAGCTGACGAGAGCTCGATTGGAGAAACCCTTGTTTGGTCGGCGTCGAACTAGGGTTTGATCGAGAGAGAGAGAGAGAGAGAGAGAGAGAGAGAGAGAGAGAGAGAGAGAGAGAGAG
>BQKN01063805.1:194822-212328 GCA_022839385.1 Asparagus kiusianus | reverse complement strand
GAGAGAGAGAGAGAGAGAGAGAGAGAGAGAGAGAGAGAGAGAGAGAGGATCTCTGGAGGCAACGAGCAAGGCGACGAGGCGACGAGGATCTCTGGAGGGGAAAGAGCAAGGCGACGAGGATCTCTGGAGGAGAGATCGGGGTAAGCGTCGGGCGAATGTTTCCGTCGCTCTTCTTCGTTTTCACTAGCACAGCGGAGAGAAAGGGGGAAAGAAAATAGATATAGCGATTTTTCAACAGGAAAGTTTATTTTCTTTTTACTTTTTATTTTCTTTCAAAACAAACACTAGAAATGCATTTTCTCTCCCACATTACTTTCCTTTCTCTCCCTTTCCATCAAACCAAACACAGTCTAAAAGATTAAAGTTGTAGGTATCTTCAAGAGCTTTCCAACAAGTCTTAGATCACCTCATTCCGAGGTCGGAAGTGAAAGTTATGGCCAAAATACCGAAGGTCATTCTCCTAGTCAGATTAGGATTCATGGTTCGGGTCAAACGGGTTTATTTCGAGTTTGCATATATATAAACATATGTTTTCACAAAAATTAACATCCTTACATCAGAGTTTCAAACCCTAGCAGCCCCTCTTCCTCTCTCTAAATCCCTAGCCCTAAAGTTGAGAATTTTGAGAGCTTTGTGAAGCAAATATCGACACGAGGGCGAGATCATCAACGTGTAGCAAGGGGAAAACGGCTTGGTTGCACTTTTTTTTGTTGCTGGTTATTTCAGAGGCTTAGAACGATATCTAAGGTAAGATTATCTTCATCCAAACCCTTTCCCGTAGTTAAATAACTTGTTAGATGTTTAATATGATGTTGAATATGTGTTTTCATGCTTGAATCTTAACATGATGTGATAAAAGTTAAATTTTTGATGTTAAAACATAAACCAATGCTAGATTATTAATTTTTTTTCTTGCTGTTTATGATAGTATCATGATCATGATCATTAGGATTTTTCATAATTTTATTTATATATGAGAAATTTAAGAGATGTACTAAATAAATTTTTTTTGCAGAAAACTACAGCAATTACATCATGTTGAACTGAGATTTAAAATAAATAAATTCTAAATTTAACCAAACCAGTGCCAAATGAAAGATATATGTATCTAGTTTCTAAAACAGAAGACTAATCTTAAAAATCATTTGTATAGAGAAATATATGATCTTTTTACTAACAACATGTCCTGTAGAAAAACTGCTGCACATATATAATGTTTAACTAGAGATTTGGGATAACAAATAAACTCCAAACTTAACCAAACTTATGTCATTTGAAAGATGTGTGAACCTAGTTTTCAAAACAGAAAACCATTTGTAAAAATAGTTTTCCTAAAGAAAGATATGCTTGTTTTGCTAACAGATATCACGTCTGTTTTTCCTGCTCGTTTTTGTGGAGCTGTGTTACGCCGTTTTGAGGTGCGTTCGCGGTGTTTTGAGCCGCTTGATGTTATACGTATAGTCATGAATATGTTATGTTATACATTTAAGAATCCCAAGGGGATTATGATAAATTTTGATTTGATCATATTTGAATTAGATATAGTTCATATACATGTTGGATGTCGTTGATAAGCACAGCTTAGTACTATATGGGATAGTGCGTCGACACACCAGATATATACGGTTTATACATGAGGTAACTATCATTGATGAGCATAGCTTAGTATTATATGGGATAGTGCATTGACATGCCAGAGATACAAAGATTTATATGAGGTGGATATCGTTGATGATCTCAGTTCAGTACTACATGAGGTAGTGCGTCGATATTCCACATGTACAAGTCATTGAGTCGGATTTTAGGAGGCTTAATCTAGCCGTCCGTCCCGCACTAGGGTGCGATGAGGCTCATGAGCCGTGTTTCTAGGATGCCTATTTGGTAGTCCGTTCCGCACTCATGTTATGCACTGATATCGCGATGAGACTAATGAGCCGTGTACATAGTTCAGGATACCTATAGGGTAGTCCGCCGCACTGAGATAATTACTTAATAGCCTAAGTATGACAGATGATGATTATAAATACGACCTATCAGTGAACTATATAACTGAGATACGTTACTTTTGAAAGTATATAAAACTATGTGTTGGTATTTTATTCTATCTCTCCAGTGATTGTGGAAGATATTATAAATACGATGTGTTGATATCTTATTTCTTTTACTATTTTTTCTTAGTTAGGATCAATGATTAGAGATTCATAATTTGAGACTTATGATATATACATGAGGGTTTCCTTGTTTGGATTATTTCGCTCGACGTACCAGTCTCGTGTTATGGATTTCTAATTATTGGTTTCATTAGATTGTTTATTCTTAGTCCGGTATTAATGTTTAGATGTTTAGGATTCAGGACATATGATATATACATGAGGGTTTCCTTGTTTGGATTATTTCGCTCGACGTACTACGTCTTGTTTTGTATGTGTCTAAATATTAATTCCACTAGATACAGGAAAAATATTATAGGTAGACTATGCTTAATAGATAGAGCCTCCACTCCATCCTAGCAGCCCTTCCCCTGGGACCGATGGGGGTAATCTTGCTGTAGCGCTCTGACGCTCTTGTTGTTGTTTTTTTTCTTTTAAAAACACCCTTTCAGGTAGCTCGGAGTTCCGAAGAGCCGCAGGATGACAGAGTTCTTGCATAGTCGTCGTCCCGAGAGATTTATTAGAGGCTCCACTGTAGTTTAAATTTTATTCAGACTTAGAGTTTAGTTTCATTTTGTAAAGGCAATGTGCCTTAGTTCGACTTTCCGTTTTTATTCATGTTGAGACATCGTATGTTATTTCAGACTCCATATGTATTTCAGTTTATTTCCAGCTAAGACATGACCTTTATTTATGAGATATCATCCTCTTTATCATGTCTATTATTATTGTTCTACTTCTTTGCCTGTTTTATACCTACGCTTTTATTTGATCCCAATAGAGGATATTACTGTGATTGGTGAAACTTGTTACACAGTGTGGGTGCATGGCAGGTTTGACATCTCTGGGTTCACATTGGACTGCAACCATGTGTAAAAACAGGGGTGTCACAGTTGGTATCAAAGCTCTAGTTCCAGTATCCTTAGGATCATCCTGTGTCGAGTCGTGGAGGTAGGATAGAGTTTCTTAGGATTCATGTATAGAGTCCGTAAGGATTTTCTAGTATGAGTGAGGATGATATATGCATATATCTCGAAAATTGAGAAATTTTTTTATGACAACTATTTTATGTTGATTGAAGGTATTTGTGTGAATACTATGTGTTATGAATTCGTATTATGATACGTTATATATATGTATTTTTGCTATCTCACTTACTGTGAAAATTAAGCTCTCCTTTTGATATTATAAATATTGAAACGAGGATGTGGTCGAGGTAAAACTCGTACCTGGAGAGCTGGGCATGCAGAGCTGAGCCACAGCAGGCTCCACAGTATTTGCTCGACTTCATGGCGTCGTTAGCAGCAAGATCTTACAATAATCAAGGAGCAAAAAGTGTATCCGTTTTCGTCAGCAGCACCACTTTCAAGAGATTCACCATCGGTTGTACCCATCGTGGAAGTAAAGATGAAATACCAATGAGTACACCACCACCACAATCAATTGTTGATAGAGCCGCAGAGTAGGAGATTCAACTCTGAAAGGATAAGAAAAATATCAGACAGTATGAGCACCAAAATTTCATGGCACACCAGTTTCAATTGCAACCTATAAGGGAAAGAGTATATGAAAGTTTCTTGAACATCTGCTAGGAACCAAGCAGAAGTGAAATATATATTTAGCATTGAGGACCATTGCTGGAGGATAGCAACAACATCTAGATTTTTGACGAGACAACAATTATCACCTATTTGGAAGAATTTAGGTCATTTCTTCATCAAACAATTAGCGCTAGTCTAAGTGATGTAGGGAGATATACCCATAGTGAAGGAAGAAATCAAAATCCAGAATAGTGACAATGACAATGGCAACGGAACCATTACGGAAATCTAGAGAAACCTAACAACGGGAGATTGATTTTACCCCAGCAACAAGGACAAGATAAGAAAGGAACACAATGTGATTAGAGAGCGCCGAAGTAGTGCAGAGATTCGGAGAAACATGTTACAATCACAACAAGGTCAAACAAATAGCAAAAGACTTGTAGCAGTTCACAGCAGGAAGCTAGCATGATAAAGGTCGCAGTCGGCAATCTCAGAGTCGTAATTTCGGCCAGCAGTGAGGAAATAGAAGTACTACTTGTTAATCCGAAGATTTAGGAGCCAGCATGCTAGATTTACATTATCCAGAAGATTTGCACTATCCAGCAAAGTCTATTCAGCTGTACCGCATGATCAGGGTACGAGCGGAGTTTTATTCGTGATTTTATTTTCAGTTCGGATCTAGTTTGATTTATGAAATTCGTTTATCTCTTATCCTTCGTACCTTTGTTGATGGGTGTCAGCTTGTGGCATTTCTTAGATTTTCCATTGTCAGTGCCTACCCCTCTAGGGGGTGTCCTTCCATCTGTAGGAGATTGTCATCAAACTAGATGAGTCTGAGTTAGACGTCGAGTTGATCGTGTTGTCGATATCAAATTTTTGGTACGGATTGGTTATCTTCCTACTATGATAGTATTGACTGCTTTGCGTAGACGATCAATTTGCGAGTGTCCGATGGGTCCGAGATGATTGTAGCAACCTCCCAGGGTAACCATTTTGCGGAGTCATTTTTGACGTACATCGAGGAGGTGACGCGATGGGATCAGGGTATTGATTTATTAGAGACTAGAGTTGTCTCAGAGTATCAGGATGTCTTTCAGGACATACCTGGATTACCTCCTGTGTGAAAGGTTGAGTTCTGTATTGAGTTGCAGCCAGGCACAGCCCCGATATCCTACGCACCCTATCGCATGACACCAGCTGAGATGAGGGAGCTTCAGACCTAGTTGGACGAGTTGTTAGCTCAGGGTTTTATTCATCGGAGTCATTCTCCGTGGGGAGCGTCAATTTTCTTCGTGAAGAAGAAGGACGGTAGTATGCGTTTGTGTATTGATTATAAAGAGTTGAACAATGTCACTATCCGGAATAGGTACCTATTACCTAGGATTTATGACTTGTTCGATCAGTTGCGCGAAGCGCATGTTTTGCGAAGGCTGATCTTCGTTTTGGGTTTTGTAGTTGCGAGTTCGGGAGAGGGATTTTTCCAAAGCCGTGTTTTCCTGATTCGATATGAATCTTTTGAGTTTCTGGTCATACCATTTGGGTTGACCAGTGCACCCGCTGTATTCTTGAATTTGATGAATCGGGTTTTCCATCCCTTCCTGGATCAGTTCGTGATAGTTTTTATCGACGACATCCTCATTTATTCAAGATCGGAGGTAGAGCACGAGCAGCATCTCCGGTTAGCTTTGCAGACTCTACAAGAGCATCAGTTATATGTCAAGTTCAGCGAATGTGAGTTTTGACTTTCAGAAATCAGATTTCTCGGTCACGTCATCAGCAGAAAGGGCATAGCAATAGATCCGGCTAAGATTTCAGCAGTTCTTGATTTGGAATCCGCCGAAGACGTAGATAGAGATTCATAACTTTTTGGGTTTAGCCGGCTATTATTGGAAGTTTATCTAGGACTTCTCGAAGATTTCGACACCACATACACGCCTTACGAAGAAGGGTGTATAGTTCATTTGGAGCATGGAATACCAGAAGGCCTTTGATACCTTGAAGGCTAAATTATCTACATCGCTAGTTTTAACTATTCCGAGCAACGACAGGACATTTGTGATCTACACAAATACATCATTGGCAGAGTTAGGAGATGTTTTGATGCAGACTCATAGAGTAGTAACATATGTCTCGTAGCAATTGAGAGTACATGAGCAGATCTATTTACACTTGTGACCAGGAGTTAGCAGCAGTGGTATTTGCACTGAAGTCATGGAGACTCTACTTATATGAAGTACAGTTTGAATTATTCACAGACATCAGAGTCTTAAGTATCTTTTCTCTCAGAAGGAACTCAACCAGAGACAAAGGAGGTGAATTGAGTTTATCAAGGACTACGACTCCGCGATTCAGTATCATCTGGGGAAGGAAAATGTTGTAGCAGATGACTTGAGTAAGAAACGTCAACATCGGGTTTCGGCTTAGAGGTGCTCGTTGTATTGAGATATTCTCACCCTTAGCCAGTGTGATTTTAGACATGAGATTAGTAGAACCAGTGCATTGTAAGGAGCTGTGTCAGTGCAGCCAGCTTGGAGTGTCAGAGTTATCAGAACTCAGTTAGAAAAATATTGAATTCAGATCCAAAAGGAGGAAATTTACAAAGAGCTTAAGACTGATTGGACCGTTAGAGCAGATGGAAGTCTACAGATGAATGACAGGTTGGTTATGCCAGCCAATGCAGAGCTTAAGAGGGAGTCGCTAGATGAAGTACATCGTACTCGGTACACAGTGCATCCAGAGACCCCTAAGATGTAAAAGGACCTAAAGAGACACTCTTGGATGGAGTGATATGCGTAAGAAGATTTCAGAGTATGTAGCTAAGTATCTTACCTGTCAGTGAGTAAAGGCGGAACATCAGAGACCGACAGGAACACATCAGCCTTTACCTATTTCGGAGTAGAAGTGGACGGACATTTCTATGGACTTTATTATAGGGTTATCAAAGTCGAAGAAAGAGAATGATTCAGTTTGGGATGATAGTTGATAGACTGATAAAGTCAGCATATTTTATTCCAGGGAGGATATTTATTCAGGAGACTATTCAACTTCATGGAGTTCCAGATACGACAGTATCAAATTAAGACGGATTGTCAGACGGAGAGAGTAAATCAGATGTTGGAAAACAAATTGCGGGCTTGTGTTATTTGATTTTCAAGGTAGCTGGGAGGATCATATTTCATTGATAGAGTTCGTTTAGAATAATAATTATCAAGTGACAATCGGTATGACCCCGTATGAAGTATCGTACGGGAGGCTTTACAGATCTCCTATATGTTGGGTAGAGCCAGAGAAGAGTTTAATACTTAGGCCAGAGCTTATGAGACAGATTACCGAGGAAGTAACATTGACCAGAGATCGAATTCTAGCCGTTTAGAGTCGGCAAAAGAGCTATGCTAATAAGAGATGAAAACCCTTGGAGTTTCAGATTGGAGATTCGGTTAGGCTGAAGGTATCGCATGTGAAAGGTGTTTAGCAACTCGGGAGATAGAAAAAGCTTACGCCGAGATACATTGGACCGTATCAGATTTTGGAGAGCATTGAAGCTGTGTCATACAGACTAGATCTTTCAGTATCGATGTCTAGTATACACAATGCATTCATGTTTCTATGCTTAGGAAGCACTTTCATGATGTAGAGCAGAAGCGAATGATGAACGCACTGAATATTTAGCTTTAGAATGATCTGACTACGATTGAAATCCAAGTTTGTATGCTTGCTAGGGAAGACAAGAAATTTAGAAAAAAGATGTTTTTCCTTTGTAGCAATTCAGCGAAACCGGAAAGGAGTTGAGGAGGTTCTTGGGAGCGCGACGAGGGTATACATCGCGACTACCCACACCTGTTTGATCTAGTAAATTAAAATTTTGTATGACTTGTTTATGGCTTATGGTTGCATGTATGGCGATGTTTATACTTAACACTAAAATGAGAGTATTACCACTTATCTCCTAAGTACTTGGAACATATGGTATATATATGAGGGGTTCCTTGTTTGGATTTTTTGCTCGATGTACTTGTTCCATTTAGTTAGGTGTTAAGTGGGGGTATTTACATTTTAGATGGTTAAGTGTAGATATCGAAGATGATTTTCGGGAGCGTAAATATGTTATGTCGCGCGACTTCCTGCATCTATTGAGGAAGTGGATTGATTTATGTGTGCGATTCTTTGTATGGTTATATTTAGATTTAACGCTAGAATGAGGATATTTCCGCTTAATTCTTAATCTTTTAGAATACATGGTATATATATGGGGGGTTTCTTGTTTGGATTTTTCGCCCGACGTACTAGATCCATTCGATTAAGGGTTGAGTGGGAATATAGTCATCCTGGATTGTTAAATATAAATATCCCTATATGCTTATCAAGAGTAAATATTCTGAGATGTTTATACTTGCGGGTTAAATTAGACCCTCTACGTGCTTTTCTAGTATTATTATTTGCTTAAGTATGATTTCTGACTTTCGAGGACGAAATTCTTTTAAGGAAGGAAGAATGTAAAACCCCAAAAATTTAAATATTTTATGATAAATAATACTAAATATGTTATATATTTATAAATAACATACTATGATGGTTGAGTATGCTAGGAATTAGTTTGAGATCAATTCAATGTATATATGTATATATATAAGAGCAAATGCACAATTCATGCTCGATGTATAAATCTAGAAATTTATGACTAGCAGAGAGATTTTATATTTTTCTTATAGATGTAGATGGAATTTGGAAAACTTAAAAAAAAAGTTGTAGGTATCTTCAAGAGCTTTCCAACAAGTCTTAGATCACCTCATTCCGAGGTCGGAAGTGAAAGTTATGACCAAAATACCGAAGGTCATTCTCCTAGTCAGATTAGGATTCCTGGTTCGGATCAAACGGGTTTATTTCGGGTTTGCATATATATAAACATGTGTTTTCATGAAAATTAATATCCTTACATCATAGTTTCAAACCCTAGCAGCCCCTCTTCCTCTCTCTGAATCCCTAGCCCTAAAGTTGAGAATTTTGAGAGCTTTGTGAATCAAATATCGACACGAGGGCGAGATCATCAACGTGTAGCAAGGGGAAAACAGTTTGGTTGCACTTCTTTTTGGTTGCTGGTTATTTCAGAGGCTTAGAACGACATCTAAGGTAAGATTATCTTCATCCAAACCCTTCCCCGTAGTTAAATAACTAGTTAGATGTTTAATATGATGTTGAATATGTGTTTTTATGCTTGAATCTTAACATGATGTGATAAAAGTTAAATTTTTGATGTTAAAACATAAACCAATGCTAGATTAATAATTTTTTTTCTTGCTGTTTATGATAGTATCATGATCATGATCATTAGGATTTTTCATAATTTTATTTATATATGAGAAATTTAAGAGATGTACTAAATAAATATTTTTTGCAGAAAACTATAGCAAATGTATCATGTTTAACTGAGATTTCAAAATAGAAAATAAATTCTAAATTTAACCAAACCAGTGCCAAATGAAAGATATATGTATCTAGTTTCTAAAACAGAAGACTAATCTTAAAAATCATTTGTATAGAGAAAGATATTATCTTTTTACTAACAACATGTCCTGTAGAAAAACGGCTGCACATATATAATGTTTAACTATAGATTTGGGATAACAAATGAACTCCAAACTGAACCAAACTTATGTCATTCGAAAGATGTGTGAATCTAATTTTCAAAACCGAAAACCATTTGTAAAAATAGTTTTCCTAAAGAAAGATATGCTTGTTTTGCTAACAGATATCACGTCTGTTTTTCCTGCTCGTTTTTGTGGAGCTGCGTTGCGCCGTTTTCAGGTGCGTTTGCAGAGTTTTGAGCCGCTTGATGTTATATGTATAGTCATGAATATGTTATGTTATACATTTAAGAATCCTAAGGGGATTATGATAAATTTTGATTTAATCATATTTGAATTAGATATAGTTCATATACATGTTGGATGTCGTTGATAAGCACAGCTTAGTGCTATATGGGATAGTGCGTCGACACACCAGATACATACGGTTTATACATGAGGTAACTATCATTGATGAGCATAGCTTAGTATTATATGGGATAGTGCATCGACATGCCAGAGATACAAAGATTTATATGAGGTGGATATCATTGATGAGCTCAGTTCAGTACTACATAAGGTAGTGCGTCGATATTCCACATGTACAGGCCATTGAGTCGGATTTTAGAAGGCTTAATCTAGCTGTCCGTCCCGCACTAGGGTACGATGAGGCTCGTGAGCTGTGTTTCTAGGATGCCTATTTGGTAGTCCGTCTCGCACTCATGTTATGCACTGAGATCGCGATGAGACTAATGAGCCGTGTACACAGTTCAGGATACCTATAGGGTAGTCCGTCGTACTGAGATAATTACTTGATAGCCTAAGTATGACAGATGTTGATTATAAATACGATCTATCAGTGAACTATATAACTGAGATACGTTACTTTTGAAAGTATACAAAATTATGTGTTGGTATTTTATTCTATCTCTCCAGTGATTGTGGAAGATATTATAAATATGATGTGTTGATATCTTATTTTTTTACTGTTTTTTTTTCTTAGTTTGGATCAATTATTAGAGATTCACAATTTGAGACTTATGGTATATACATGAGGGTTTCCTTGTTTGGATTATTTCGCTCGACGTACCAGTCTCGTGTTATGGATTTCTAATTATTGGTTTCATTAGATTGTTTATTCTTAGTTCGGTATTAATGTTTAGATGTTTACGATTCGGAACATATGGTATATACATGAGGGTTTCCTTGTTTGGATTATTTTGCACGACGTACTACGTCTCGTTTTGTAGGTGTCTGAATATTTATTCCGCTAGATACGAGGAAAATGTTATAGGTAGACTATGCTTAATAGATAGAGCCTCCACTCCATCATAGCAACCCTTCTCTTGGGGCGGATGGGGGTAATCTTACTGTAGCACTCTGACGCTCTTGTTGTTATTTTTTTCTTTTAAAAACACCCTTTCAGGTAGCTCGAAGTTCCGGAGAGCCATAGGATGTCGGAGTTCTTGAATAGTCGCCATCCCGAGAGATTTATTAGAGGCTCCACTGTAGTTTTAAATATTATTCTGACTTAGAGTTTAGTTTCATTTTGTAAAGGCAATGTGCCTTAGTTCGACTTTCCGTTTTGATTCATGTTGAGACATCGTATGTTATTTTAGGCTCCATATGTATTTCAGTTTATTTCCAGTTGAGACATGACGTTTATTTATAAGATATCATCCTCTTTATCATGTCTATTATTATTGTTCTACTTCTTTACCTGTTTTGTACCTACGCTTTTATTTGATCCCACTAGAGGATATTACTATGATTGGTGAAACTTATTGTTGCACAGTGTGGGTGCATGGCAGGTTTGACATCTCTGGGTTCACCTTGGACTGCAGCCATGTGTGAAAACAGGGGCGTCACAGCAAGTTAGTTGTTCTAGTGAATTGAGATGTGTGGATCATCAATGGAGAGCAAACTCGACGTAAGCATTCGAGTGAGGCACTCCATCACCACTGTAAAAAACCCAAACTTAAACAAATGGAAGAATTCAAATCAATTCTCTTATCTTTTGTAATCAGGAAATCCAAATTGTAATTAAGATTGAAAGAGTTGTAAATATTCTTTTTCTAAGAAGTTAGAGAGAATAAAATTAAACACAGTTATTTCATTTTTATTTCACAAATTTTCCACAAACAGTTACAATTAAAAACTTTCACGTAGATCGATAAAGGTTACAATGTGACGACCGTCACAAAAACTGATGAAAGCTCTAATTCAACAGCCTTCACAATCAACATCGGAAGTTATAATCTAATGACTCTCATATTTTTGAGGAGCCAAGATCAAGACTACAAGATAATGGCCTTTACAACGCTCTAGCAAAAGAGACTATAAATTGACAGTCTCTTCAAATCAAAATACATATATCTCTTAAACCGTAAGGAATTAGGCAAAACGGACAATAGAAAATCGAACCCTATGGAGTTGGTTTGGTTGGCTCCATCTCGTCGAGATAGTCGATTTTAATATATAATTCGTCTGATTCCGACTTACGGTTTGAAAGTTATGAACTGTTCTTCATAGCAAGTTATGTTATGAAGTCCGTCTGCAAGACTGGGTTTCGCCTGAACGTTGGACTTAGCCTGAAGCTCACTAAGCTCTCCTGAGGCTCGCCTCTGTGTTCCAGAGTCAAAACGCAGAGCTCATGCTCGCGTTCTAGATGTAAAATGCAGCGTTCATTCCTAACGTTCAAGTTCAAAACGCAAGGTTCATCCCTAACGTTCAAGTCCAGACGTAGAGCTCGTAGCCGTGTTCCCAGAATGAAACGCAGAGGTCCTCCTTATGTTGCAACACCAAAACAAAGAGGTCCTCCCCGTATGTTAGCAACAAAACACAGAGGTCCTCCTTGCATTGCAATATCAAAATGCAGAGGTCGGTTGGTCCTGCGTTGCAACATCCAAACGTACACTTATTTGTTGTGTTTTCAGCCCAAAACACAGAACCCAACTCTGCATTCCAGATCCCAAAAGCGATGTGACCACTACGTTCTGAGCCAACTGGAAATGCTCAACTCTGTATTTCAGGTCTAAAACATAGAGTTCGGGCCCAGAACGTTGTTTTCAGCGTTTGACTCGTTCAAACACGAGTTGAATGATTCCAGAAACCATTTTCTCCTCATGATTTGAGGGATTTCCTCCCCACTTAGGATCAGATTAAGGGGGTGGTTACACCCTATTCAACCTCATTATGGAGAGAATTAATGGGGCGCTTACACCCCTTAATCCTCTGTAAATAGCTGGGAAATCAGCTTAGTCGGATCCTTCGGCTTCGCAGCAAAGAAGAGATCTTTGGCTGAATTTTTAGGATCTTTAATCTAGAGCTTTGGAGATCAAAAACTTGGAGGAACTCTTGGATCATCTCGAAAGCCTTTTATTGAAGCCTTTGAGATTACTAGGCTTGGCTTTTTGAACTCTTTCAAAGAGTTCTTCTCAACTCGATCAGAGTTAAAAACTTGCTCTGCAAGTTCTTCTAAACTCGCTCAGAGTTTTTTAACTCGTCAAGAGTTTCAAACTTGCCACGCAAGTTCTCCGTAATGTCAATCAAGAGGAATCAACCACGTTCAAGTGAAATAAGACGTTTGGATCGTCAACAAGAAGCAAAATATACGCGAGAATTCGAGAGAGGCATCTCATCGCCACCGTGAAGAACCTAGACTTAAACAAAGGAGAGAATTCACATCAATTCTCTTCTCTTTTGTAATTAAAAAATTTAAATTGTAATCAGTTAGAGATTAAGAGAGTTGTAAATATTCTTTTTCTAAACAGTTAGAAAGAATAAATTTAATTTAATTCTTTCAATTTTCTTATTACAAATTTTCCAACAAACACCCTAACACCCAAACAGTCATGTGCCTCATCCCCTCACATTATTTGTAATGTGCAGCAGCCACAAAATTTTTAAAAAAAATTTGCCCAACCCCTTCCATGATGACTCCAGCTCATGTTTTCCCAAAAACCTAATTTTACCCCTCCCCAAAATCACTGTCATCTCCCACAAAATCACACTTCTTCTTCCTCCTTTTTCTCCTCCGTCTCCTTCTTCCCAAGAACTCTTCTCCCTCTCCTAGGTCCGCCTCCTCCTCGACGCCTTCCTCCTCTGCCAGGAGGAGTTCCGTGTCATACTCTTCAACTCCAGGCCCCTCCTCTCCAAGGACCCCATCGACCGCGCCATCAAGGCCCTCGACGTCTGCAACATCGTCCGCGAGGCATCGACTAGGTCCGCGAGTGCTGCCCCGAAGGGGCCGAGGAGAGGCACTTCAGGTCGCTCTCGTGGAGCATCTCCCTATCGTGGTCCGCCTAGAAGCAGCTCCAGGCGATGTGGAGAAACCTGAACGCCCCGAGGGGGAACGAGGTCTCGCAGACCAACAACTTGCGCTCCCGGTGTACACGATGAGCTCCGTTCTGCGGCAGCGCCAACTCCCTCTCCCGCGTGAGGCCTTGGGGATTTTTTTGGGGGTTAGATTTTTTTATTTTCTGGGTTTTTTTAGGTGAAGTTTGATGTTGCTCTATGGTTTTTGCTTTGGTTTGCTTTTAGATGTTGGTGCTATTGGGAAGAGATGAAGAGAAAGATCTTAGTTGATTGCGTTATGGTTTTATTGTTATAAACTTACAATTTATGTTGATTGCGTTATGTAAGATGTTAACTATTATATGTAACATGTTGAATGTTATGTATATATAAGAGTTAACATGTTAACTATAATAGTTATCAGTTTATATATAATAGTTAACATGTTAACTATAATAGTTATCAGTTTATATATAATAGTTAACATGTTAACTATAATAGTTAATATGTTAACTATAATAGTTAACATCTTAACTATAATAGTTAACATCTTAACTATAACTGTTAACACGAGCTCGCATGAGCTGGCATGAGAAAAAGAAGAGGGTAAAATTGGGATTTTAGGTGGACTTTTGTTTAATCATGAGCTGACATGAGCTTGAGTGGGGTTGAGCATAATTTTTTCAAAAAGTAGGGGCTGCAGTACATTGATAAAAATAGGAGGAGTTGTGGCACATTGTTTTTTAGAATTTGGGTCCTTGAAGAATTTTTTCCTTAAATAAAAATTAAATATAAAAAGAAATAAAAGCATGTCATTGAAGCACTGAAGTGCAAAGTTCATTTATTAAAGCTAGAGAGAAACAGAACATAGCGACCAATTTTAGAAATATATATAAGGAAGGTATTTAAGTGCAAAACTTACAACAAACGAAGCAGTCAGATCTCTCTTGTCTATAAAAAGTTTAAATTCCTATATCTCATCGCGCATCTTTAAGTTAGAACTAAGTGCTTTTTATTATGTTTTTTATTTTTATTTTTTTTAGATTTTTAGGCGAAAAGACTAAGGGTTAATTTGGTATTGCTTTTTTAGGGTGTTTCTGTTTATTTTTTCAGGAAGCAGCCAACAGTGATGTTTGGTGAAAACTTTTTTGCCAACTTATTGAAATTATATCTGCTTTTAAGGGTGAGCTTTTAGAAGTAATACGAGGATACATTTAGAAAAAGCTTATATTTTTCTTAACTACCATATATACCTTTTATCTTCTAACAATGTTCAATAAGCACAGTTCTACCAAGTACCTTAACTACTATAAGCCTTTTATTTTTTAATAATGATCATTAAAAAAGGTTCTAGCAAACACCAAACACCTTCACTGTTTTTTGAGAAGATTTTTATATTTGATTACTAACCAATTTTTTCAACATCTTATAAGCGTTACTTATTATAAGTTCCCCCCCCCCCCCGAGCGAGCTATACTAATCTTGACATGGGCTACAGCAAGCTACTTGACTTCAAACCGCTCGTAGTCAAGTTCCAATATAATTTCCTTTCCGGTTCAATGAAATCTCGATCCATAAAGTTCAGGGTTTTCTTTCTACATTTAGTTTCTTTAGTTTGGTTTTTGATCAGTCAGATCAAACCGGATTATCCAACAAAACTGATGACCACATCCCCTTTCCAGTAATTCTCATTGACTTTTCTCTTTCTTTCGTTAGAATCAAGATGACGAGCGAAATAAAATATTTAACTGATGACTTTGTATTCTTTATTGACTGGATTTAGTGGAGAACGACCAATGTGAGCAAGTTCTTCACCAGAGGCGGAGCTATTAAGGGGCCCGGGGGCGTTGGGTATTTATTGATTAATTTCCACATCGTAAAGGCCCAGTTAAATTCTAAATTTGGCGCCCCTAGAGAGCAAAGGCCTATACTCTAAAGTAAAGGGCCACATCCTGAGTGTGGCCCAAAATCAATTATGAGAATGATACTAACAAAGTACAATATCATGAAAAAAAAGTCCAATCCATTAGGATGACAATGATGCTAACAAAGTTCGATATCATGAAAAAAAAGATTGTAATTGCGGTGGATATCTTGAGTCCGCTCGGCATCAAAAATAGAAGAGACATGCGATGATTTTTGGGGTTCTTTTCCCATTTCAATTAAACTTTGAGGAATTTCTTTCGGATTTTTTTTTTCTCCAAATTGAAGAGCTTAAGCCATCATTAGGTTTTAGGAGGCTTTTCATCAATTTTAGAGACAATAACGGTGCACTTCATAAACCACAAAGGTACAATTTTTTTCCCCTTCTCATTCTCATGATTGTTGTCTTTATTGATTTTTTTTATAAATCCTAGAAGCAAATATTTTATTTAATTAATTATTTGACTATATCAATAGATTATTTTTGTAATATGTTGGCAGTTAATATGTTTGTGAAACATAAGAAGCTAAAAAAAATTTATATCAAGGGGAGAAGTGGTATCGGTGAGGGGACTAATTTACTAATTTACCTTCAATTTTAGGATACAATTTTTTCCTTTAATTTATCTTTGTAGTCAATACTCTTAGGTCTCATATTTATGAGCCTACTATTTAATCTAATTTTGATGATTAACAAAAAATTCCTAACAATATTTGTCGAGTATTTATATTTGATTGTTAGGTATCCTACATAAAGAACCTATGTTGGAGGTTGGATGGACTTGCGCGTACACGATCATATCCATAGGAGGATGGAAGAAATATTGGATTAAAGCCGTCGCAATTCAAGTCAAGATTCATATCGCTTCATCCCCGCAAACCAAGACGGGCAAATTGAAGATCCAATGCTTGGTATATTAGTTTAGGTGTTTCTACTTTGTGTGTTATGCTTAAAGCTCAAATTTCACACATACATGTTTGTTTCGTTTTATTGTTTTCATCAGCTGTTTCACTTTGCATAAAGATATGTTTAGTCATATAAATATGAAACAAATACATATATTCGTATTCATGGACATATGTTTCATATTTATCTAATTATACGTCGTTTTGAGAAAATAACATGTTTATCATTTTTAGAAAATAACGTGTTTGTTGATTATTGACTTAGTGATACTATTTTACATATTTTCATTGGTCTATAAAATCCATTCAAAAGAATTTTCAAACTTGTTTGAAATCGTTTCATTAAATCAAGTGTTTGACGATTTCGTATTATTGAACAGTTTACAAAATAACTGAATTTTCACAAATGGGAAATACAATTTAAGAAATAATTTTTCTAACATTTTCTATTACATGTTTAAAAATATTTTCAAAAATTTTATAATTTTTGGAGTTGATTTACTATGTTAAATTTATTTTACAAAATCAAATGTTCAGCAGTTTCAAAATCTAGAATATCTGTGTTAAAATAGTAATTTATCATAAATGGGAAGTGATATTTCAGAAATTATTTCTTTAACATGTTTATTTACATGTGTAGAAACTTTCCTCAAAATTTTATGTTTTTAGAGTTGATTTTCTATTTTTAATTTATTTTATAAAGTCAGCTATGCAAAAAATACAGAATCTGTCAAATCTGCCAATGGTCAATTCCATCAGTCGACCGACGCACTATAGTCAGTCGACTGATCGTGTTTTTTCATCCAAAGGCTAGTTTTTGGAAGATGAGTTTTTGGGGCTATAAATACCCCTTTTGCCTTGGTTTTATACAAGGGTTTTTAACAAGGTTTTAGGTTGTTTATCTCAAGTGAAGATCAAAATTCGTTTATGTGAAGATGTTTTCACAAGAGAAGGAATTCAAATTTCAAGTTTGAGGCTTTCATCCTCAACATCTTGTTTATCTCAAGTTTTTGAAGATCAAAATTCGTTTATGTAAAGATGTTTTCACAAGAGATGGAATTCAAATTTCAAGTTTGAGGCTTTCATCCTCAACATCTTCATATCTTGTTTGGAGAAGTTTTCTAAC
>BQKN01063805.1:182111-194422 GCA_022839385.1 Asparagus kiusianus | reverse complement strand
TGATTTTGTTATTTCTCATTGATTGCACACACAACTCACTTGAGCTTTTAGTATTTCACATATAGTATAGTTGGGTTGTGATTGGGTCATTGATAGTGAGCTTATAATTAGTTCTCATCTTGTTTAGGGAACAAATCATTTTTACTTATGCTTTTATTGTTGAGATCATATTGTACTACACAAGGACACCGAGAGGTGTGGTTGGTGAGAGACGGGATCAATTCTAAGAGGAGTGGCGTCGGTCGTAAATCCTAGGAAGAGGTAGTAATTCCGAGCACTTGAGGAATGTGAAACGGGCTAGACCAACATTTAGAGGAGTGTGTTGTGTATTGACAATTGTGTAGTTATGAACGTTATCGGTGATCGTTAAAAACCGATTGTGTAGTTGATTTGAGATAGTATAGATTCTCCTCAAGGGTGAGGAGCGGAGACGTAGGTCGTGGGTCGACCGAACTCCGTGATAATTTCTTTTGTGTTTGTGTTTGCCTTGGTGTATTTTCTTGTGCTCATTGTTTATCGCCATTGTCTCATAGTTTATTTCGCCCTTTGTTCATTATATCTTTGCATATATCTTATTATACATCATATTGCTAGGATATGTTAGATTTAAATCTAATTAAATCTATTTGTGGGCACATATGATTAATCAATGTGTATCACTATCCTTCAGGATAACCCACTAAAGTGATCAATTAATTTGGGTTAATAGGTATTTAAATAAATCATGGGGTTATATGTGCAGATACCAGGTTGTAATTGTAATTTGATGAGGGGTCAAATTACAAATGTACAACACCTATATATATGGGGTTATGGTCCCTAATCTAGGGTTAGCCACTCTCATTCTCTTATCCCCATCTAAAGAGATCCATAAGGGAGTAACCCTAAGATTAGAAGATTATCAAAACCCTATCTCAGATTTAAGTTATGGATTCAGGTATAAGCTTTCGCTCTTAATGTTTATTCTCTATGATTTAATCATAATTAAGTCCTTCAAGTGGTATCAGAGCCACCTGTGATTAATTCTTAGGGGTTTAAGTTTCTAAAAATTGGGTTTTTTGATCTTAAATCTCTGTTTTCAAAACTGTTCACAGATGAACAGTAAAAGATTCGATTTTGTTAGGTTTTTTTCTTTCGGATTTTGGGATCTATAGCTCTGATGAACTGTAAAGTTCATATTTTTTTGGTTTGATTCCATTTTGAAGCTTGGATCTGAATGATTGAGTTCAAAATCGACAGAAAAAATTAGGGTTTTTTTGTTTTGATTCGTCGTCTTTCTCCAACTGCTCGCCGGAGATGTATCGACGGCGGGGGTTTTCAGATCGAAACACTAAATAGGGTTCACTAGCTGTAGCCCAAGTCGCGGCGGTGGTTCAGTTCCAAACCCTAATGGGTGAAAGAAAAATTAGGGCAAGAGGAGGTTACCTTGATTTTGGCCGAGCTTCGTGCTCGATTTCAGGTGAGCTTCGTGCTCAGTTCAGGCAAGCTTCGGCTTGAAATTTTCAGCGAATCTCAGTTTGCTTCTAATGAGCTTCATGCTCGAATCTAACTGATAATCATATTTTATTACAATTTTATACCCTCATTATCTATTTTATATGAATAAATATACCACTAATAATTGTTTTTATCTTTTAATTGCAGGTTAATAAAGAATAAATCTTAAACTCCCATCTCTCAACAAAAACCCATTGATTAAATGAAGAAATGAAGCAAAGAAGCCATTGAAAAATCAATTTTTAAATTATCCAAAAGCCCAAGCTAAGAAGAAGAATTAAAGCCCAAGAATTGCCAAAGCCCAAAGCCAAAACCAAAACAAATCAAGAATTATCCAAAAGCCCAAGTTGTCAAAAGCCTAACACAAGGCGGAAGCTCGGACTGAAATTAGAGTGGACAGGACATCGATGCCGGCATCGATGCCCGTATCGATGCCGGCATCGATGCCCGTACCGATGCCGGCATCGATACGACGTACAATCAGTTACAGATCTATGGCTGAAAATTGATGTTTTTGGATAAGATTTCGATCCAATGGCTCTCATTCACTGATGTTTACTATAAATAAGGGTAGAGAGTGAGGGGTTAGAGGTGTGAAAATTTTTGTTACTCTTTTTGGAGAAGAGGGCTACTCTTAATTAAGAAGGCCTTTCAAATTTGTAACTTTTTGTTATAATTAATAAAATAATTTTTTTACCACTTTAAATTTTTCTCTTCTTCTCTTTGTTGGATGATGAAGATGAAGATGGAGATTAATTTGAAGGTTTGTTTTTCTTATTTCTCTTTTATTGCTTATTAGTTTAGATTTATTTTCATGCTTATAGTTAGATTTTATTTTCTTGTTAAATAGCCAAGAGGCTAGAACCCTGTTGCCTTAGATTTATTTCATGCTTATAGATTAGATTTATTTCATGCTTATGGAGTAGATTTATTTTCTTACATTTAATTCTTGCAATTAATTTTGTAGTTTAGATTTTGTAATTTATTTTGTAGTTAGATTTTAATTTCTTATACTATTCACCTTGAGGCTAGAACCCTCTTAGGTTTAGTTTTTCTTTTTATTTATTTTTATTTTGTTTGATTCGCCTTTAGGCTAGAACCCTCTAGGGAATCACCATTTTCTATAAAGTGGGTTCAATTTTAGATTACTCATATCTATAATTGAATCCATCATCTTTAATTTCTTGCATTTTCTTTTATTCTTGAATTTTATTTTTTTCATTCGTGATTTTTATTTGTTTCTTGATTTTTCCTTCTTGCCTTATTGATCACATTCATTCTTTGTCACATCCACTCTCACTTACATTTTGTGCCTATTTACACACCATTTTCACTCTCTCAATCTCTTCACAATCACATTCTCTCATCACTCCTAATTGTCACGCACACAACATAAGAACCGATTTTATATTTTCTCCTACAAAACACCTTCCTCGTGGGATCGATAACTCTTTATACTATAACTTCATTAGTTGTGCACTTGTAATTTTTTGGTATATGTTTATGCCGCATCAAGTTTTAGGCGCCGTTGCCGGGAAAGGTGCGTAAGTAGGTTTTTATTATTTTGGTTCTTTAACTTGTGTGTTTTTCTTGTGAAGGAACCGTTTGGAGCTTGAAAGTCTTGGATTGAAGATCAAGAACTTAGAGAATTGCTTTCGGGTAAGTCCTCTTTCTAGTTTTCAATTCCACCCTCTTTAGTTAGCTTCATAATTAGAGACAATTAGGATTTAAAAAAAGAATTTTTTTTTACCATAATAAAATTCACCTTTCACTTGGACATTAACTAACAAGATAATAAATTCAAACAAGAGCTCTCTTCTCACATTTGATTGTTGTTGACCATAATTAAAAAAAAAGTTTCTTTTTATCATCCTTTTTAGTCACTTTTAATCTCTAGGGTTGCATTTCATATAGTGTAGGAATTTACCAAAGTGATTGTAGCACTTGATTTGGTACACACTTAAAACATTCTTAAAGGCAAAACCCATAATCAAGATAAGGTAAGGGATTTCATCACCCTTTTCTTAGCCCACAAATTACTAATTCCTCACTTCACAAACCCAAGCCTTCTAAAACTCATTAGACGTTGGCCCCTAAGGATTCGAGCTCAATAAGGAACAAGAAATCCTTAAGTGAACCGATTTAAGTTTTCTCAGATTAGTTGGTGTCTAAGGCAAGGTTTAGGGGTTGCGTAAAGCGCTCCGCAAGGAAAGAGGTACTTAATTAATCTTTGATCATCCTCTAGTACTATCCTTACCTGGCTAACTACCCGGGTAAAACTTTAATCTTTTCACTGTAGGAGTTTTTGGTTAGGAGCTGGTCTAGTTGAGTTAGGCTAAACCCTAGAATTCGAGTTGATTGAAAAGTGATTGCTTTGATTTGTTTTAGTTAGAATTTTTCTTTTTCTTTATCTTTTCATATAAAAAAACTAATTTTCTTTCTTTCCTTAAAAAAAATTCTTTTGTTTTGGTGTATGCAAACTTGGGTTCGGGATAATTCTCATCGTTTAATCCGTGTTGAAATAATTCAAGAAATAGCAAATCAACCCGTTCTTCAGGTTATGTGTTACCCCACCAGAAATACAATTTCATCTTGCATAAGGCTCCCCGAAGCAAATAGAGCAAATTTCGAGCTTAGACCGCATTACATAAACATGCTTTCCAAATTCCTAGGAAATGAAACAGAAGATGTATATATTTTTATTTCGGAATTTGAGGAAGTGTGTATTATGATTAAAATAAGAGAATTAACCGAAGATGCGATTAAGCTTAGATTTATTCCATTTGCTCTTAAGGATAAAGCTGAAAAATGACTGTACAGCTTACCGACAAATTCCATCTAAACTTGGGATGAGTTTGTCACCGTTTTTCTTAAGAAATTTTTTCCTATTCACAAAATGGTAAAGCTAAGGAACAACATTCAAAACTTTAAAATTATCCCGGGAGAGCCATTCTGGAAATATTTCGACCGATTCAAAGATCTTTTAATTCAATGTCCTCATCATGGTCTAGAAAAATGGCGATTGTGCCAAATCATATATGAAGGATTGGACTATTCTTCAAAAACATCTTTAGATTCGATGTGTCAGAGAGATTTTATGAGAAAAAACGCAGATGAAGCTTGGGAATTTCTAGAGAGTTTATCCGAGAAAACAATGCAGTGGGAACACTGTGATGACAGGGTTTCATCAGTCCTCAATTCTAAGTCTAGTGGTCCTTCCTTGGAGTCAAACATTGCTTCTGAAGCGAAGATGACGACGATTCTGCGGAGGTTAGAAGCTTTAGAAGTTAAGGAACGAGCTCCAGCTCAAATCAATCATGTATCTACCCAAGGATGTCATAATTGTCAGTCTCCTACCCACGTTTCAGAGGAATGTCCTCTCCTAGGAAATAATCAGCCATTAGGACAGATGAACGTTGCATTCCAGCGCCCTAAAGTGATCCATTTTCTCTAACCTACAATCCAGGTTGGAGAAATCATCTCAACTTTGCATGGAATCAAGAAAATTCTCCCGAAACTCAAAACTTTACTCCCGCTTCAACCCAACAATTTCCTAGGGGAAACACAGTTCCTTTCAATCCACAATTTCAACAACCCAATCTGCCGTATCAAAATCAGTCTCCTCTTCATCAAGCTGTAATTCAGACTCCTCACAATCCAGATCAGGATAAACGTCTCAATGTCTTGGAAATGGGTTTGAAAACCATAATTAAGGCCTCCACTCAAACCACGAATATGTTGACTCAAACATCCAGCACTCTGAATTCCTTTATGCAATCAACCGGACAAATGCTCAATTCCAACACTCAAGCTATAGCTAGATTAGAATCCTAACTTGGTCAACTAGCTAGTGCCGTGAGTGAAAGAGAGAAAGGAAAATTTCTGAGTCAACCCGTGGTCAACCCTAAGGACACAGGATGCAGTTCATCCTATAAAGCTCAAGTGAATGCAATCCATTCACTTCAGTCAGGTAGACAGGTCGATAATCAAGTGAGAACTCTCCCAAGTCAAACTTTTGATCCAGTACAAATTCCTTCTCCTTCTCCTTCTGATGAATCTATTCAACAATCACCCTCCTCAGATGACCAAGAACCTGAATCGGAACCTGAGCCTGCTTTTGATAGGTTTAGACCAGTTGCTCCTTTTCCAGATAGACTCAGGCTTAGGAAACACTCCCCTCAAGAGGAGAAGATCCTAGAAACATTCAAGCAGGTTAAGGTCAATATTCCTCTCTTAGATGTAATTGAACAAATTCTATCTTATGCTAAATTTTTAAAAGAATTATGCACTAAGAAGAGGAGAATAAATGTTCCAAAGAAAGTCTTTTTAACCGCCAATATCAGTGAAATGCTATCAAATCCCATACCTTTGAAACGTAAAGATCCAGGTTCCCCCATCATTTCATGTATCATTGGTAATACTCACATTGATAAGGCGCTTTTAGACTTAGGGGCTAGTGTCAATTTGCTTCCATATTCAGTCTACCAGCAATTGAGTCTAGGTGTACAGAACCCAACCAAATGCACCTTACAGTTGGCTGATAGATCTGTTAAGGTCCCTATGGGTGAGTTAGAGGATGTTCTGATTAAGGTTGGAGATTTTATTTTTCCAGTAGATTTTGTAGTCTTAGAAACACAGCCTGTTTCCAATCCCAAAGGACAGACACTTGTCATCTTAGGACGACCTTTCTTAGCCACTTCTAATGCTCTCATCAATTGTAGAACTGGTCAAATAAAGCTGTCCTTTGGGAATTTGACTGCAGATCTTAACATTTTTAATCCAGGGGACCAGCCAAATAATCAGCCTCTAGAAATAAATTATATTCAGGAAAGATCAAAAGAAGAAGAAGAAGAAGAAGAGTCTGATTTAAGTTTTGAGGAAATTTTTGATGAAGAGTTTGAGTTTTTAGAAAAAGTAGATCAGGTCCTTGAAACTGTGTTAAACATTTGCTGCTTGGAATTAAATTTTGAAGAACTCTTTTTTGATGAACTTAGATTCTTAGAAAATAATCAACAACTAAATTTTCATAACTCTATAGAAGAATTAGTTGTTAGAAAACAAAACTTCACAGTACAAGAGTCTAAGTTCATTAAGAAATACAAAATGCATGACACCAATAATACCTACCTTATTTTATTGTAAGATTTATTGAACACCCCGAAATGATTAGAATTTCATATTATTGATTATATCATTCTGAATTTATTTAAAATCCGGGAAAGAATTTTCAACAATAAGGTAGGATTCAATGTAGAATACGAGCTCTTCGTGTTGAACACTTTATTCTACATTATTTGTTTTGTTTATTTTAGAATAATAAAAAAAATTTGTTCTTCTCTCATTCGAGAGTTTCTTATTCAGTTGAAAAAAATAAAAAAAATAAAAAAAAGAAAAAAAAGAAAGAAGAATAAATTTTTGATTCCATCCTCCTCAAACCAAAGATAATTACAGATTTTTATCAGCCGACCAAATATAAGTATTTCACTTCTTATCTGCTTTACTTTATGCATCATAGAGTTTGCATTGAGGACAATACAAAATTTAGGTGTGGGGGTGGGAATTAGTTATTTTTTCTTTGTTTTACATTTTTTTGTTGCATTTTTGTCAAATTTTTTTCAAAAAAAAAAATATAAAAATATCGTCACTTGCCAAATTGATAGAGTTGTGTAATAATTGATTTATTTGATAAATTATAAATTTTCTAATATGTTATTTACTCAAGTTCACTTTTTTATGATAACTCTAAATAAAGTTCTTAAGAAATAATTTTCAAAGTAGTATACTTTACTTAAGCCTTAACTTCGTTTTTTATTTAAAATAATGGAATACATGCTTAGCTTAGAGTTAAAAATAATTTTTCAAAGTGGCTTGACTTACATATTTTTCAGTATATATACACGTATACATATAAAAAAATTGCAAAAAAAAAAGAGTTCGAAAAATGGGCACCAAAAGAAAAAAAAACTCTTAAATTCAAGGTGATTCTATCTTATAAAGCCTAAGCTGATCGAGTAATTAAGCCCAAGGAGTATTTCTATACTTAATAACCTAAGCCCAATTGTGTTGGGATCTATTGGCCCAAAACTCGTTAAATGGTCGCTTAGAAAGCCCGTTAAAGTAGAAAAAAATCACCAAGGAAGAAAGAGTTAAAAATAATAATAACATAAAAAATAAATAAAAATAAAAATACTAATGTTTTATATATAGTTATATTTGTATATATGGTCTTAAAAAATATTTTAGATCAAACAACTTGAATATTGTTTTAAACAAAGAGTTAGTATGTTCTTTTCAAAACTTTTAAATTAAATTTCTAAGTTTGGCTTGGTTTTGTATTGCTATAATGAGAAGATTTTCTAGGAAATATACCTTAGAGTTATATATAAAAATGTTTTCTTGAGTAATAACTAGCTTCAATTATCAAGTAATTTAGTTATTTACCAACTTCTTTAATTTGGCAAGTTGACCGAATTTTATGGGTATATTCACTGCAAACCCTCACGAGACTACAACTCGTCCACTAGGGTAACCTAGGGGGTTTAAAGGCTTGTTGTATGCGCTAAATACAACCGCGATTCCTACGAAAGTGAGTTAGGTTTTCTTTTAGTTTTTTTTTTGCTAGAGGACTAGCAAAAGTTTAGGTGTGGGGGTATTTGATAATCATATTTTATTATAATTTTATACCCTCATTATCTATTTTATATGAATAAATATACCACTAATAATTGATTTCATCTTTTAATTGTAGGTTAATGAAGAATAAATCTTAAACTCTCATCTCTCAACAAAAATCCATTGATTAAATGAAGAAATAAAGCAAAGAAGCCATTGGAAAATCAATTTTCAAATTATCCAAAAGCCCAAGCTAAGAAGAAGAATTAAAGCCTAAGAATTGCCAAAGCCCAAAGTTAAAACCAAAACAAATCAAGAATTATCCAAAAGCCCAAGTTGTTAAAAGCCCAACACAAGGAGGAAGCTCGGACAGAAATTGGAGTAGGCTGGACATCGATGCCAGCATCGATGATGGCATTGATGCCAGTATCGATGCCCGTATCGATGCCGGCATCGATACCCCTATCGATGCTGGCATCGATACGACATACAGCCAGTTACAGATCTATGGCTGAAAATTGATGTTTTTGGATAAGATTTTGATCCAATGGCTCTCATTCATTGATGTTTACTATAAATAGGGGTAGAGAGTGAGGGGTTAGAGGTGTAAAAATTTTTATTAACTCCTTTTGGAGAGGAGGGCTACTCTTAATTAAGAAGACCTTCCAAATTTGTAACTTTTTATTACAATTAATAAAATAATTTTTTACCACTTTAAATTTTTCTCTTCTTCTCTTTGTTGGATGATGAAGATGGAGATTAATTTGAAGGTTTGTTTTTCTTATTTCTCTTTTATTGCTTATTAGTTTAGATTTATTTTCATGCTTATAGTTAGATTTTATTTTCTTGTTAAATAGCCAAGAGGCTAGAACCCTGTTGCCTTAGATTTATTTCATGCTTATAGATTAGATTTATTTCATGCTTATAGAGTAGATTTATTTTCTTGCATTTAATTCTTGCAATTTATTTTATAGTTTAGATTTTGTAATTTATTTTGTAGTTAGATTTTAATTTCTTGCATTATTCACCTTGAGGCAAGAACCCTATTGGGTTTAGTTTTTCTTTTTATTTTTTTTTTCATTTTGTTTGATTCGCCTTTAGGCTAGAACCCTCTAGGGAATCACCATTTTCTAACAAGTGGGTTCAATTTTAGATTACTCATATCTATAATTGAATCCACCATCTTTAATTTCTTGCATTTTCTTTTATTCTTGAATTTTATTTTTTTCATTCTTAATTTTTATTTGTTTCTTAATATTTCCTTCTTGCCTTATTGATCACATTCATTCTTTGTCACATCCACTCTCACTTACATTTTGTGCCTATTTACACACCATTTTCACTTTCTCAATCTCTTCACAATCACATTCACTCATCACTCCTAATTGTCACGCACACAACATAAGAACCGATTTTATATTTTCTCCTACAAAACACCTTCCTCGTGGGATCGATAACTCTTTATACTATAACTTGATTAGTTGTGCACTTGTAACTTTTTGGTATATGTTTATGACGCATCACCAACGAACCTCGTGTTCGTTTTCTGATGAACCTCTTGCTCAACTCCAGTTGAACCTCGTGTTCCAACTCTTGATGAACCTCATGTTCAAATTTCAGCGAGCCTCGTGTTCGAACAATCAAGCGAACCTCGTGTTTGAATTCAGCGAACCTCGTGTTTGAACAATCAGGTGACCCTCGGTTCCAACTCATGTGAGCTTCAGCTCAACTCAGGCATAGTCGATGTTCGTTGATGGCGAGCTCGACGTTCAGATCTCAAGCGAGCCTCATGCTCAATTAAGTTGAACTTCATGTTTGTTAGGGTCGAGCTTCGGCTGAGCTTTGATCTTTGGGTCGAGCTCCGGCTGAACATTGATTTCAAAGGCGAGCATCTCGAAGCTCGACTTTCGGCGACGCTCGACCTCGGCGAGCTTGAACTTCGTCGGCTCATTTAGGTAGTTCAGACGAGTCTTGTACTCGTCCACAGGTGAACTTCGAGGTCCACGGTGAGCACGAACCTCAATTCGAACTAAGCTTCGGTTCTTTGTGAAGGCAAGCCTGAGATCTCCCTCTCTGTTCGTCGGCTAAAAGAAAATGAAACCAGCTTAATTTGGGGTTTCTATTTGTTGGTTGATCTAGGGCACAAGCCCTCTCTTATACAATTAAGTTGTTTTGGGCCTTTAACAAAATAAGGATGGGCCAGTAACTACTCAAGCTATGGATTAATTGATCTTATCAATTAAATCCTATCTTGTGGGCCATATTAACTTATGGGCTCATGAATGAATGCTTAATTTAATTAATTAAGCTATAAGGCCCTATTTAGTTAATTTGAATTAAATTTGTTTAATTTAAATTAAATTTGTTAATTAATCAATTATTTAATTCAAATAATATGACACTAAGGTATTAAATTTTATCTTTTATTCTAAATGATTAATTGAAACAAGAAGTTCCAAAGTAACCTCTCTTGTGTTGATTGATCATGAGGGATATTAGATGGTTGTGTGTATGTTTTCATGTAAATATTTAAGCGGCCCAAATGATTAATATTTATTTAGACTGCATACACATCTGTGATGATAAACGTGTGCTAATTATAAGGTTTACATGTGAATAATGAATCGATCCAAAGATAGTTTCATTATTTGACATGAGTTATTGTCAATGTTTGATCATTGCAACAATGTATCACTTGCAATTAATATTACTATCCAAAGACTTAATATTAATGTTGTGTCAGATATCTTAAGATGGGATTTGTTATTATTTGAATTTTATTGATTACTAATTACGGTTAATAATGTGAGTATCTTTTGCTTATTTCAGCTAATACATCTGCTGCAATAATTTCTGCTAACATCAACTCAATTCCCATGATCAATGGGACAAATTTTAAGGTTTGGAAAGAGAACATATTAATTGTTCTTGGCTGCATGGATCTAGACCTTACATTAAGAACTGAACAACCTCAACCTCTCAATGCAGATAACACTCCTGATGCAAAGGAGTATGAGAAGTGGGAGCGTTCAAATCGCATGAGTTTTATGATCATTAAGCGCGGCATACCGGAAGCCTTCAGGGGCATAAAATCCGAAGGGATTACTAAAGCTAAAGATTTCCTTACCGAAATTAAAAAAACGTTTTGCGAAAAACGATAAGGTAGAAACAAGCACGCTTTTAGCTCGCTTGATTTCAATGAAGTATAAGGGCAAAGGAAATATCAGGGAGTACATTATGAAAATGTCTCATATTGCTTCAAAACTTAAGGCACTTAAACTCGATCTTTGTGATGAGTTATTGGTGCATCTGGTTTTGTTGTCTCTTCCTACACAGTTCAGTCAATTCAATGTCAGTTATAACTGCCAAAAGAAGAAATGGACTCTAAATGATCTCATTTCATACTGTGTGCAAGAAGAAGATAGGTTGAAGCAAGATAAGACAGAAAGTGCTCATTTGGCTTATGCCTCGAAGGATATGGGCAAGAAAAAAAAGAATGATAATAAAGTTGCTAAGGGTCCAGTTCAGAAGAAACAACATAAGGATAATCAGGGTTGTTTCTTCTGTAATAAGCCTGGACACGTAAAGAAGGATTGTACAAAATATCACGCCTGGCGTGCTAATAAGGATACGTTCCTTACTTTGGTCTGTTCTGAGGTTAATTTAACTTCAGTACCTAAAAACACTTGGTGGTTAGACTCTGGTGCTACTACTCACCTAAGTGTTTCTATGCAGGGTTGTCTAAGCTACCGAAAGCCAAGTGATGTTGAAAGACACATCTTTGTGGGCAACAATCAATCGGTAAATGTGGAAACAATTGGGCATTTTAGGTTGCTATTAGGAACTGGTTCTTATTTAGACTTAAAAGATACTTTTGTAGTACCGTCTTTTAGATGGAATTTGATTTCTGTTTCTGTATTGGACAAATCAGGTTATCATTGTTCATTCAGAAATGGTCAATTCAGTTTATCTTTTAATTCAAATGTTGTGGGAACTGGTTACTTGAGTACTTATGACAACCTATATTTGCTTGATACAATTACTTCTTATAATGAATCCTTGCATGTGGAATCATATGGTACTAAGCGTAAATTAAATAAGGAAAATTCAGCGACATTATAGCATAAGCGCTTGGGTCATATCTCAAAAGATAGATGTAGGCGTCCAAAAATGCCTATGGGTGTCCGCACATAACTCAAGAC
>BQKN01063805.1:149726-182101 GCA_022839385.1 Asparagus kiusianus | reverse complement strand
GTTGTAATGAATACCGCAATGAATACATCAATTTTCGACGGAAACAATAGAGTTGAGCGACTTGTGTCTGATGGCATTTTGGATTCCCTTGATTTTTTGGATTTCAACGTATGTGTTGAATGTATCAAGGGAAAACAGACCAAAGTTAAGAGATAAGGTGCCAAAAGATCTTCAGACGTCTAAGAATTGATGCATACGGATATTTGTGGACCATTCCCTACAACATCTTAGAATGGTCAATAATATTTTATATCATTCATAGACGATTACTCATGTTATGAGTACTTATATCTCATTCATGAGAAATCTGAGTCTCTGGACATGTTCAAAGCCTATAAAGCTGAAGTTGAGAATGTTTGTGGAAAATTTGATGTAAAAGAAATGAAAGAAAAATTTGACTTGTATTCTCTCAAAATCGATTACAATTTGGATTCTGATTACAAAAGAGAGGAGAATGAATTTGGTTCTCCCCTTTGTTTAAAAATGGGTTCTTCTTGGTAGCGATGGAGTGCTTCCTTCGAATGCTCGTGTCGAATTCGCTCTCCGTTGACGATCCGACCGTCTTGTCTCACAGGAACGATTGACTTGTATGATGAATTCGGTTTAGAACTCTTAACAAGTTTAAGAAACTCAGAACGAGTTGAAAACTCTGAAAAGAGTTGTTGAAAACCGAATAATCGATTAGTGTAATTAGCTTGCGTTGCAAGTCTAATTAAGAACTCTTAATGAGTTTAAGAACTCAGAACGAGTTGAAACTCTGTAACTGAGTTGTTAGAACCAAAAATTCAGTTGATAGCCGAGTAGACCCGCTGTTGGTGAAGAGATTCTTCGAAATTTGATTAACTGACTGCTGATCAGTTCCTTGATCTTCAAAAAAACTCACCCTCTTAGCCCAACTTCAGGTGGTTTTGATCTCCAAAATCTCTAACCTTGTGCGGTTTAGATGCTAAAACCGATCCACCCCTTACTCAGTTGAGTAATACGGTTATTTATAGGAGGATATGGGGTGTAACCAACCCCTAAATCTGCTCCTAAGTGGGCAAAAATCCCTCAGAACGTGGGATAAATGGTTGTGAGGCCGTTCAGCTTGTGTTTGAACAAGTCAAATGCCTAACTTGGCGTTCTGGGCATTAACTCTGCGCCTAAGCCTTGAGACGCAGAGTTAAATCTCTGCTAGAGATCTAACACGTACAGGCCGCTTGTGTGCTGAATCTCAACTCTGCATCTTGAGTTTGAGACGCAGGGTTGAGTGTTTGCTGAAGAACGCACAGTCTGTGCATTTTGTGTTTTAACTCTGCGTTGCAGAGTTGAATGTCAACTAGAGAACGTACAGTTTGTATGCGTTTTGAGTTTGGGAAACACAGAGGTGGACTCTGCGTTTGGGAGAGGTTGTTGGCTTGTAACCTCATTCATTACAACATCGCAAAGGCTACTGCTCATTGATCTTTGCTTGTTATGGGGTGTGAAAGTCGTCAGATTGTAACTCTCACGGTTGATTTTGAAGGCTACTGAATAGAGTTTTCATCAGCTGTCAGAAGTGTCGTTGATTTGTAACCCTTCTTGATCTATGTGAAAAGTCCTCTGTTTGTAGCTCTCGTTTGTTGGCACGAAAGTTATCTGACTGTAACTTTCATTGTTGAAGCTTGATGGGGATCAGCTATCCATTGTGACTTTTAGACAGCCTACACGATTATTTGCCTATAGCTCTCTACCAAGCAACTCACCGACCAAGTTCAACCTTTTATTTCGGAAATCATTATACTGCTCATCGGCACCTCTAATGGTTGCTAATATAATATTAGTCATGTTGTTGTCACAGCCATCAAGATCAATCATCTCAGATATGAGGCTGTGTTTGTAGAGATTGTAGAGTTACGGATGCAGTGATTTAAAAATTACTTGTGTTTCGATTGTAACTTCCATTATTGGGGCTTAATGGAGATCAGCTATCCATTGTGATTTTTAGACAGCCCACAGAACCCCCTCCAAAGTTTTTGAAAGTTCGCGATTGACTGGGACGAATTTTCGGAATACTTTGGATCCTAAAAATTACTGTATTGATTGTTCACTCCGTCCGATTTGAAAACGTCGCAAATCTGATTGTTGTAATGTTAAAATTGTATTACCCCAAACCAAATAACGTAACCTTTGAGTCCTGATGACAATAAACTTAATCAAACGAACCAAATCCTAAGTCATCGTCAGACTCATCGACAGGCTCGTCCTTTCTTCCTTAGAGGCAAGTGCAACGGCCTTTTCAACAAATGCAACAGAGATAACAGCAACAACAAGGACGTTCTTGTAGGTATTGACGAACATGTGAAGTGCCGCTATAAGAGTTGGGTAAGAGAGAGCGAAGGATAGCGAAGCAACCATAGAAACACCAACTGCAAACTTGTCAACGAGGTCATCCTTCGTGAGGTTGAGCACCTCTGGGCTTAAGACAGATCCATCGTCATAGACAGAGAGAATCGCAAGCCCACATGAGAGGGGCTTTATCCTAAATTTAGTCAGGAAGATAGCCTCAGAGGATTTTACTTTATTTCCTTTCTTGATCAGCTCAACTTACTCTTTGTTGGGATGTTAAGCCATTTAGAGGAATGAGTTGCGCATAGGATCGAGCCAGATGATTTTTAATGCTGTCGATTGCAATCTATCTGTACTCATACTACAGACTCCCCAGTGGAGTCGTCTGTTTCTTCTCGGCTTTGGTCACCTTGATGGTCACATCTACTTCCCTTTATTTATTCGAGGCTATGTCTTGGCTTCCAGCATTGAGAAATTTGTTTGGTTGCATTAATACACACAGGTGGACTGCCAAAGAATTGGAACGCAGAGTTGAACTCTGCGTTCATAAGCTCAACCAATACAGACGCACAGGTGGAGTGCCAAGGAATTAGAACGCAGAGTTGAGCTCTGCGTTAAGAAGCTCAACCAACGCAGACGCACAGGCCGTGTTTGACGGGATTCTGGGCCTAGAATCTCGCCCTGATTCGACAGCTCATAGCTGTCTATAAATAGACCGCTGGGTCAAATCAAAAGTCATCTGACTTTTCATCTGTCTTTTCTTGAAAAGCTTAACGAAGATTTCGTTTTGAACTCTGGTGAAACCCTGTTCATCTTCTTCGATCATCATCCTTAATGGGTCCGAGAAAGAAGACCGTCTCTCGTCAAAAGTCGGCTGCTGCCGCTGCTCTGCGTTCTAGGTCGACCTCAGCAGTCGGCGGTGGTGGATCTCAGGCTAGTGCGCCGTCGGCATAGGCTTCCCTCGTCGGTGGTAAGTATCGACCTTCATGGCTACAAAACTTGCTTCGGCGAGTTCTCTGAAAACCCTAGATGGGTTCTTGTGAACGAGAAAGATGACTCGTTTTGATATTATAACGCAGAGTTGGAACTTTGCGTGTCGAATCTGAAACGTTGGGGCCTAACTTCTGCGTTAATGAGTTTTGACGCATGGTCTAGGCTGTGCGTTTGGAAACTCGATGCAGGGTTCGACCTCTGCGTTTGATTAAATTTTAACGCTAGATTTGAACTGTGCGTTTGAAAGGTTGACGAAGAGTTCGACCTTTGCGTTGATAAAATTCTAACGCTAGATTTGAACTGTGCGTTTGAAAGGTTGACGCAGAGTTCGACCTTTGCGTTGATAAAATTCAACGCCAGGGTTCGACCTCTGCGTTTGATAAAATTTTAACGCTAGGGTTCGACCTCTGCGTTTGATAAAATTTTAACGCCAGGGTTCGACCTCTGCGTTTGATAAAATTTTAACGCCAGATTTGAACTTTGTGTGAAATGTTGACGCAGAGTTCGACCTTTGCGTTGATAAAATTTAACACCAGGTTTGAACTGTGCGTTCGAAAGCTCTCGCTCCTCTAAGGATTTTGGCTAAGGTTCCCTTTGTTTTATTTCTTTGTTGACTAATTGAGTACTGTTCTCTTTTGCAGTGGTTTTAAATATGCAATTCAATCTGCATCAGGAACTCCTAACTTTTTAGGATACAGACAAGGATCGTGTTACCCTAATTTCCCATCCAAGCCCAGCTGTACTTAGGATTTTGGTGACAGATGCCAAATTCGAAGCCGACTCCCGCAAAAAGCTCACCAAACCAGCATTCCTGTTTGGCGATCATGTCATCATCCAAAAAGAGATCGTGACTGATGGCCATTATAAGTGGTTGAGGAAAATAGGAGATCGCCGCTTCTTCCTTCCTGATATGCATAGGATGTTTCCTATTGCTTATTATTAGTGTACTTTCGTCCCTCGACATATGGATTAAGACCTTATCCGGGAGCAGGATGGGGTAGCTATCGGGGCGTTGACTTACACAGGTGTACACACTGTAGGTTACAATCGACAGGTGTCCGCTTTAGATCCTTGCTTATTCTCACGGGGGTATCCTTTAGGGGAAACAGCTAGTACAGCCAACACTTTTATGCGGAGATTTCTAGCCACGAAAGGAGAGTTCCCTTCCTCAGTATTTAGGGCTCCTAGATGGGTACACTCTACCGAGACAGGATGGTGGACACGAATGACGGACTTCGTAATGACAGAGTTAGAGGGATCCTTAGCTCAATCTGGGCTTGGTTGCCCTATAATAGCTACCAGATGCGGCATTGACTACAACTATTACAATTTTTTTGCTGTTCTAGAGAAATACAACCCGGAGATGTGTACATTCTTCACACCAGTGGGGGAATTAGGGTTTGCTCTCCACGAAATGTATGATGTTTTGGGTCTTCCTTTTGGAGACTTTCCCTATGAGGAGTTCATCCCAGGATCAAACGAGCTTAGGATTTTGAAGGAGATGCATCCTGACGTCTATGACACTCTATGGGAAGTAATGTGTCATTTTTAGATCTGCACTCAATTGACGGGGACACGAGGACGTGGTATAAAGCAGCTATCCTGGGCTGAATATCTATTCCAGAATTTATCCCACAAAACCGCCGATGTGTCTCGTCAGAGCGTGAGCACCCCTGAGACGATCCAAACTTTGATCAACGACGCTACGGCCTATTATGTCAACGAGGGATTAGAAGAGGATTTTCCTACGCAGACTGAGTTTGAAAGTTTCCATCACCAGGCTGCTGTGCCTATTTCTGATAGGGCCTTGTTGGCAGGCTTTCTCATGCTGTGGCTAAAGCGATGTGTCGTCCCTACGAGGCCCGTAGATGCTGTGATGCTAGAAGTAGTCTACCCGGCTGTTCTTTTTGCTCATGGGAGGCCCGTAAATTTGCTTTCAGCTATGAGGTGCTATCTGTAGTATGGTTTGAGGGAGCTATGTCTTGAATTTATTCAGGTGAAAGAGACAGGCTCTGGAGAAAAGAAGAGTTTAGTGACTCCAAACCCTCGAGTTCCCCTGCCGTATACCTATTTGATGGCATGATACGCATCTTACTGCCCTCTTTTGATGAGTGCCCCATCTCCCTCAGACGAAGGATTCGTCCCTTTTGTACAGAGATTGGAAGGAGCTTCTTGGAAAGGCACATATGTAGTGAGGGTTCGTCAAATCTTGTCGAGAGACCTCAATTATCAACTATTCTGCTGTTTCCCAGACTTTGAAGGCGGTGGCTATGGGCAAGTGTTCCAAGATACGGCTAGTCCAGATGCTTTTACCCGCTTAGATGGAGGGGTCTTCCACTGGCTCTTGAACATTAGACCAGGTTATCTCCTCCTTAGGCAAAATGACAAATGTATAATCGAGCCGTATCAGCCGTACCGATTTGCTCGCCAATTTGGGTACGACCAATTATACGTTGGGAATCCCCGGAGTCAGCTTGCAATTGTTGGCAGCATATATGAAGGAGCTCGGGCCTGGTACTACTCTACCGCAGGCTGCACTGGAGCTACCTTTAGGTTACCTCACAAGACGCCCAATTCTCTTTTATCCATAGCTTTCTGTAACTGGTATCATACAGCTTCCAAGATACCTGATTACAAGTTGAATTTGTCAGGATTACGAGAAATTAGGAAAATGTACTCATCCAGAAGAGGATCCCGGGTATCTCATATGAAGGGAATCAATGAGATCTTATCTTATGAAGGTGGGGCTGAAGAAGGAGCAGGAGATCTGGAACCAGAGAGTGCTCCAGTAGCAAGCCCTAAGGCTGCTGAAACTCCAAGAACAAAAGCAGCTGGAAAGAGGGCTCTTACCGAAGAAGAAGCAGTTCAGTACGAGAAACGTACTCGTTGGAAACTATTAGTAGACCCTCCTTCTCAGAAACTAATGGCGGATGTTTTCAAGTCTGCTGGGAGAGAGAAGGAACAAGAATCTGCTGTTGCCAATCAACCCCTCCACACAGGACTTCGCTCTAAGGGTCCCGCTTTTTCCAGTGAATTTTCTTCTTATCATCCTTTGGAAGAAAAGAGCGGGTACGAGTCATTGATTGGGGATGTGGAGTCTTCTCCTGCTATGGACCCTGTCATTTCACCATTTCCATGTCAGGCTTCAGATGCTACTCTGGAGACATCACTTGTAGTGTCTCCTGTTAGAGAGACTGGGCCTCCTGCAGATGAAAATCAATCTCCTGCTACTTTTGTGTTACTGCCACAGACGGAGGCTGCTATTCCTAGCCCAACGACTGACATTTTGACTAAAGCGGATGCCAGTGCAAGTTCTCCTGGATTATCGACGGCGAATGATGAGGAACCGTTAGACTACGGGACCTCTTCTCGTAGCGATGATGCTGATGAGGAGGGAGATGATGGTAATGAGGAGGTTGGTGAAAGTGATGAAGATTCCACTGGCTGGGCTGATCCGCCACCACCTTCTTCTGACAAGGCGTCTGCTTATGTTCCTTCTTCCCCTCTTGGTAAAGATTACACCTGCTGATTTCTCTAAACTTCTTTTTCTTTTGTGCTAACTACTCTTTTGTGTAGGTTCTCCGACCCGCGAGACCGTTGATAAGACTTTATCTCCTGAACAGCAAGCAGCAGCTGCTTCTCTCCCCGAGCCAACGCCGGTAACGACTACCTCTTTACAAGAAGAATCCCCCACACTAATGATTTCTCTTAAGTCTGCGGGGACGAAGAGTGCGTTGAGTTCAGCCCAAACAAGGGCACTCATGGTTCTTCCTTCCAGTCCTTCACAACTGGATATCTCTATGGCTTCCCCAGCTTCTTCACGGTCGTCACCCACTGTTCTTGTACCAGGGTCTATGATTTTGGGCTCCCCAACAACATCTCCTGTGAAGTCTTTAAGTCCAGTGGTTATCCCCTCCGTGCTTAAGATTCTTGTACGACCTCTGGAGGACATGATGAATGTAGCTATTGAGGAGGTTGGTGTCGGACGAGCTACATTTGACTCTTTTAAACCAATACTCATGCCTTTCTTGAGCGGCATTCAATGTGTGGATAATGCTCGTTGGTTTCAGCACTACTCAGAGAATATCTCTCGATTGGAGAAAGATCTGAGGGCTTTGGAGGAGTTGTACAGCGCTGACCTTGCTGCCCAAATCACATCAACCTTCAATGATTTCAGGGCTGAAGCGATTCGCCGACATGAAGTTCTTCAAGAAAGCATTACTGAAAAGGAATTCGAGATCGCATCCTTACAGGGGCAGTGTTTTCAAAAGCAAGAAGCCGTAGTTGCTTCTAACATTTCCATACAAACATCTCGTGCAGAAATTGATCGACTCAAGGTGGAGTTGGCTCGACACGAGGCTGAGCTCGCGCGAGAGGAAGGGATCTTGAAAAGGCTCACACTAGAAAGCGTGAAGACCTATGCCACCTATCGTTCGTCAGTCCAGGATCTTGAACTTCTCTAAAAGGAAGCTATCACAACGTCACCGGATGAGAACGAACTTAAGAAGAAGGCTGAGGTGCTGGTACAAACCGCTCATGAGGAGAAAATATCTGTTATTAAGTCCCGACTCGCATCTTTCAATTTTACTGGCCCAGGGGCTTAATTGTGTACTGTTCTTTTTGTTTAACAAGAACGAGGTTTTTGTATCACTTTCTTTTAGCTCTTGAATAAAAAGTGATTGATTTCTCATTGTTTCTTGCATTTATCATGTTTTGATTTTACGTAGCAAATCACAAGAAATGTCTGAGATATATTCCCGACTTAGAATAGATCTCCACAATAGTCCTGATGCAGAAAATTCTCTTTATTATCGTTTAAGATAACTCCAGAAAGTTTCAAACTGCTGAGGATTAACATTTTATTATTTTCCCATAATAGGGCTATTAGTAGAATTCTTCCTGTGTTGTTTTTTTTGCTTTGAACACTGAAAGAAGTCTATAGGTGCCAGAGGTGTAGTTTTAACTTGGCAGGAGAAATATCATGATCAGGGCAATTTGAGGACTTATCGCTCTATTGAAGAGAGTCAATAAGTTAATTTTTTGTCAGAGGTGTAATTTTAACGTGACAAGAATAAATATTGCTATCTGAGCAATTTGAGGACTTATCACTCTATTGAAGAGAGTCAATAAGTTGATTTTTGTCAGAGGTGTAATTTTAACATGACAAGAAGAAATATTACGATCGGGGCAATATGAGGACTTATCGCTCTATTGAAGAGAGTCAATAAGTTGATTTTTGTCAGAGGTGTAATTTTAACGTGACAAGAAGAAATATTGCGATCGGGGCAATTTGAGGACTTATCGCTCTATTGAGGAGAGTCGATAAGTTAATTTTTGTCAGAAGTGTATTGTTAACGTGACATTTGTGGGGAAGATATTTAGCGTCTCGCTTGGGAGGATTGCTAAATGTTTTATCATCGGAGTGATGAATTACTTGTAGTTTGAACAAGATTTGGGGAATTTTATCACTCTATTAAGGAGAGACGATAAATTGGATATTTACTACTCCGTTAGGGAGAGTTAGTAAATTGATCATGATTTGAATGATTTTGGAGATTCATCGTTCCATTGATGAGGATCGATAAGTGGATTCTGACAGAGGAATTATAGTCGTACTGGTATTGATGCCAGCTAAATTCAAATTCTGTGGGGATGATGATCGTCTGGGATGTAATATTAACCTGACGAAGATTTAAACTCTGCTGAGGAAATACAGAGATTTGACAACATTCTTGTTAAAGGAATTCATGACCTTGGGGAATAAGTGTCATATTTGAAAACACAAGTGTTGATTCCTCTTTTAGAAGAGTTGCAACGCAAAAGTAACCTTTGCGTTTAAGGTTCAAAACACAGAGTTAAGAACCCTTGTAACGCAGGTTTAAGCCTTGCGTTTGGGATTTGAACGCAGAGATGAATTCTGCGTTTAAAGTCTAACTGACTTTATCTATTAACGCGGAAGATCGCGTTTTAGAGATGGTTAGGATTCTTTCCTAGAATCCCACACCGATTTAACAGCTTGACGGCTGTTATAAATAGACCTGAGTGGTCACATCAAGAGTCATTTGACTCTTTCTACTTTTAGCTTGATTCCAAGAACGAGAATTCTCGTTTGAGTTTCGATCAATTCTCCGACAAACTGCATCTTCTCCGATCAACTATACGCATGGCACCCAGGAGGATAAGTTCGGGTTCCAAGAAAATCGCCAAGGCGACTTTGGAGACATCGCCGGCCGAGAACACCGGTGATGTTGCTGCTCTCACGAGCGCTTCGACATTGCCGTCATTGGCGTATGGGCCTCGCTGCTGTGGTAAGTGGTGGACATGGCAACTTGTTTCAACAAGTTTTCTGAAAACCCTAGATGGGTTCATGTCAATGAGGAAGATGACTCGTTTCTGTCAAAAACGCAGAGCTGCAACTCCATGTTAAAATTAAAAAACCGCAGAGTTAAAACTCTGCGTTTAGGAAACGTGGAGTTGAGTCTCCACGTTAAAATTAGGAACGCAGGGTTAGGACTCTGTGTTTAAGTAACGTAGAGTTAAGACTCTATGTTGAACATGAGTCTTGACCTCTGCGTCTGAATATCACAACGCAGGATTCAACCTCTATGTTCAAGTTTTACAACGCAGAGTTCAACCTCTGTGTTCAAATGTTACAATGCAGAGTTCAACCTCTGCGTTCAAGCATTGATACAAGGGTCGGCCCTTGTATTTAAGGCTTGACACGTAGAATCTGTCTTTTGCGTTATAACCCAATTTTCATGTTAGTAATCTATTTCTGTTACTAACTATTTGTTCCTGATTTCGCAGTGCTTTTTCCCAACGTGACACTTCTGCCAGAGCAACATTTCAGTTATACTGACGATCCAGAAGTGGGGAGAACTTTTGGTCTTCATAGAGAGATTCCTCTATGCACTTTCCCTAGCTTGAAGCGAGCACATTTAATTAGGTTTGCCTGGTGTTCCACCCTTAGGGCTCTGATCACTGATCTGGATCTAGAAACCCCTGTGGGCCTAGATTAATTTGTCAAACCCTCGTTTTTCTTCGGAGACCATATATCTGCTGATGGCCAAGTTGGGTATGTAGAAGATTCCCGGATGCTGCGAAGAATCGATGATCGTTTATTCTTTCTTCCAAGTATGAAGAGAATGTACCCACTTTCATACTTTCTGAGTGTCGGTGGTCGCCGAGGTTTAGCCTTCGATCTTGTCAAGGAGAAGGAGAACATTTCATTTGGATCTGGTCGATCATCCTGGGTACACATTGGTAGGCAACTCAAGGGTCTGAGGCCTGGCAGATTTGAGAAAAAGGGCTCTGCTCCGGAGGCACCTCTTCCGGCAAACATCTTCATACGCCAGTTCATTGCTGCTCAAGGGGAATTTTCTGCACAAGCCTTTCGTTCTCCTGGTTGGTTGTTCTCTGGAGAGGATGGTTGGTGGACCCGTATGGTAGATTTTGTTCTTGAAGAACTCAAAGAGTCTCTCGCTCAGTCTGGCCTTATAATACCAGTACAGGCTACAAGGCGCGGAATCGTTTAGAATTATCCCCTTCTCTTTGCTATGCTGGAGCAATATAATCCGGATAGCTGTACCTTTTTCACGCCCGTCGGGGAGTTGGGATTTGCTCTCCACGAGATGCATGCAGTATCAGGACTATCCTTTGGGCTAATGCCCTATGAAGAATTTGTTCCAACAACTGAAGAGCTTTCCATCCTGAGGACTGCTCATCCAGAGATATACAATACTTTTTGGGAGTTGATATGTCATTTCCACACCTGTGCTCAGATCGCTGTGATGCGTGGGGGAGGTCTCATGCATATGGCCTGGGCAGATTATTTATTTCAGAATTTGGGTCAAAAAGATTAAAGGTGACCCGTCTTGCTGTAAGCTCTTCTAAAAGCATTAAAGCCCGTATCAAGGTTCCTAATGCTACTTATAAGAACAAGTATTTAGAAGATGGATTTGAAGCTGACAGTGAATTTGAAAGTTTTCATCATCAAGCTGCCATTCCCATTTCTGACACAGCCCTCCTTGCTGGCTTCCTGATGCTATGGTTGAAATGGTGCGTCGTGCCGTCGAAACCAGCTATATCGATCTTGGTTGAGGTCGTCTACCCAGCCGTTCTCTTGGCTCATGGAAGACCACTAAGTCTTCTCTCTGCAATGACAGGTTGTCTGTAGAGAGGCTTACGAGATTTAGTTTTAGAACTCCTCGACGTTAAGGAGATGAATGTTGCTAGGAGGGAGGTTTAGAAGACTCCCCAACCCCGCACACCAATGCCCTATACTTATTTAGTGGCTTGGTTTGTGCTGCATTGTCCCTCTTTGATGACGGGGATCATACATGATAGTGAAACTTCTGTTCCTTTCATCCAGAGGCTTGAGTCAGCCACGTGGACGTCTGTGTACATAGTCCGGGTTAGACAATTCTTGTCTTTGGAGAACAATTATGATCTCTTTTGCTATCGCCCTTGTTTTGATGGGGCTAAAGAAGAAGGCCCAAAGTTTGGCGACGTAGTCTTCGAAGGGTCCTTGCTTTTAAACACAGGGACTTTTCAAAGGCTTCTTACTATCAGAGTGGGCTACCTGGTTTTCCGACTAGGTGAGAGATGCATAATTGAACCATACGTTCCCTCGCGTTTTGCTCGACAGTTCGGGTATGACCAGCTTTATGTTGATAACCCTAATCCACGATTAGCTCACATCGGGAATCTATACGAAGGTGCTCGTGCTTGGTATTTCTTTTCTGCCCGAGGGACTCATGCGCAGTTTACTCTGCTTAGTTTGCCGCCTAGTTGTTCCACCGTAGCGGACTTCCGCGATTGGTTCGACAAAGCTTCTCAAATCCCCGAATATGATATATATACTTCATGCATAAATGAAATCCGAGAACTTTATAAATCGAGAAGTGGTTCTGCCAGGACTCGATTACCAGGGATAGAGGATTATCTGTCCTACGAACGAGAGGCGGTCGGAATCGAGAAGATCCCGAAGGAATACCCTCTACTGAGCCTTCTGAAGAAGAGGATACTAAAGAAGTTTTCGAGGGAGTACGCCCTCCTGAGCCTCGCTCCTTAAGATCATCAGGGAAGAGGCCCCTTACTGCTGAGGAGGTAGGTGAATATGGTAGGAGAATTCGCAAGCGTAAGCCCGTTGCAGCTAAGAACTCCAATAAAGCCAAGTTGATGGGGGATGCCATAAAGTCGGCGCGTGCTGCATCTCCTGAGAACAGAGGGGATACTATGCTTCAAGCTGCTCCTCTCGGTCCTGAGATGACAACAGGTGGGCAGGGGTCGGCCACCCCAGTCTTATTGTCAATTATGCCCGAAAAGTTATCATCTGAAGCTGTCCATCGCCCCACTTGCACTGATTATGCGAATTGCTTTATTTATCCGACTGCTCCACCCCCAAGCTCGAAAACTTTGAGGAAGCTTATCGAAAAATTAGAGCATTAGATACAAATGACTATCGACGTCGTTAGCCTCGGGGACGTGAGTTTTAAGGTTTTTGAACCCCATCTGCTGGATTGTCTCGCCAAGATCGGGAACCAGGGGAATGCATTATGGACCAATAATTGTCGCGAGGGCATTGTTATTCTGGAATATGAATTGGAATTCGTTTCAATGCTATAACGCGACGACATAGGACCAGAAGTGGATCGGGCTCTTTCTCAGGCCAAAACTTTGAAAGCACAATACTAAGAGGCTCTTCAGAAGAGCCTATCTGAAACAGAATCTCATATTGCCAGCCTACGTAGGGAACATCTCCAAGTACAAGTGGATCTGGGCAGTTTTGCTACGGGTATCCGAGATACTGTAGCAGAGCTTATCCGTGCCGGTGTTGAGCTATCTCAGATAAACGCTCAGTTAGCTGATGATATGGAAGTTATAAAAGGGTTAGCTGCTTACTGTGATGGGCTTTTCAAAGGCTATTGCGATGAAATTGTCGCTGCTGATAAGATTAGGCGAGAGCTTGCAGAAGCAGCACCAAATGAAGAGGAGCTTAAGAGCAAGATAACAGAAGAAGTCAAGAAGGCTCGTGAGGGTAAGATATTGGCTTTGAAATCTAAGCTCAAGTCCTTTAGGCTGATGGGCCCCGACACTTAGGATTTGAATTGCTTTTTAGCTAGGGAATAATTTTGTATCGTTTTCATTTCAATTGTCATCACTTTGTATTTAGATTAACAATATTGAATGAAAATGATATCATTTTTCCTTTCATCATTTCTTTTGTTAAAATCTAGTTCAAGACAACGAAAAGTAATGCAAATGCCATAAGTGTAGAGTCAACTTAGCGTAAAATCAAAGTTCTCTTTATTACTTCTCAGAATAATTCCAGAAAATTTCAATCGTCAGAGGTGTAGTGTTAACATGACGACATATAAAATAGGAAAATCAAAATTTTTATTTCCGAAATACACTATGAATTGCCAACCCCCAGCCTGATTTGGCTGGGGTTTAGGGGGCTGCATGATTTATGGAAAATATCTTTTAAGAAATTTCCCGTTAATTAGGATCATAAGCCTGTCTCCTTTTTTATCAATAAGGCGATAAGCTCCATTCGAATAGACTGATTCTATCACGAAGGGCCCTTCCCATTTAGGATTGAACTTCCCTTTGGTTTTGTGTGTCATCACCATGGGTCGTCTGTTGGCCAAAACTAAATCGCCTTTCTTAAAAATCCGTTCTTTAACCTTTTTGTTGTAGGGTTTAGAAATACGGGCTTGATATAATTCGATCTGTTGCTGAGCTTGAAGTCGTTTGTCGTCTAAGGCTTCAAGTTCTTGCAGACATCGTTGATGTTTCTCTTCTTCTTTTAGTCCGGTCGTAATCGCGACTCTTAGGGAAGGGATTTGAATCTCAAGTGGCAGTACTGCTTCGCAGCAGTATACTAAAGAGAACGGCGTAGCTCTCGTAGGGGTCCTCACTATTGTGCGGTAGGCCTATAGACATTCTCCAAGTTTTTCGTCCCAATCACGTCGGCTCTTAGAAACGAACTTTTTGAGAAGTTTCACGATGATTTTGTTAAAAGCTTCTGCAAGACCATTCGCTAGCGGATAATATGCCGTAGACGCGATACTTTGGATTCTGAATTTATCACAAAATCTCTAAAACCCAAAACTGACGAATTGTGTCCTGTTGTCGTGAACTATTCGTCTCGGGACTTCAAAACGGTAGATGACGTGATGTTTAATGAACCTGATTACATTTGAAGTCTTGACTTCTTTTAACGGGATTGCCTCCGCCCATTTGGAGAAATAGTCGGTCACAGCTAGAATGAACCGGTGTCCCTTGGACGTCGGAGGGGAAATCGGTCCTACGATATCCATACCCCACATTTCGAATGGCCAGGATGCCGATGTGGGGTGTAAGTTCCTAGGTTCTTGGTGGATGAAGTCACCATGAATTTGGCACGCGTGACAACGTTTAGCGTAGTCAACTGCGTCTAAGAACATCTTTGGCCAATAATAGCCTATTCATCGGAGGCGATCCCCCAATTTAACCCCGGGTTGATGAGCTCCGTACATTCCGTCGTGAGCTTCCTTGAGGACGTCTTTTGCTTCTTTTCGAGAGAGGCATCGAAGCAAAACTCCATCATGTGATTTACGATACAGGATTGAGAGACTGGATCGTAGTAGAATCGGAGGGCCTTTCGTTTGATAGCGGCCGCTTCCTTAGGGTCATCAGGCAAAATTCCGTATAGGACGTAGTCGATATACGAGAATCTCCAATCCCTAGATTCGAATTCCATGGAGGTTGTACAGACTTCTCCTATCATTGTCTTATTTGAACTTTCCTCCATAGGAATCTTGGAACAGTATAGCTCGCGTCCCATGACTGGAATCATTGTTTTAGTCCCTGGTGGCAACGCTAGTGAAGTTGCCAAAGAGGCTAAAGCGTCTGCATAAGCGTTTTGGGCCCGCAGAATGTATTCAATAAATAAACCTTCTAACTTTTTAGTTTGCTTTAGCACTGCGAAGTAGTACGGGATTAGGTCCTCATGACGCACCTCGTACTCCCCTCGGACTTTATTTACGATGAGCTGAGAGTCACCGTAAGCCTCGAGATGTCGAATGTTGAGTTCTTCAGCAAATTGCATTCCTAGTAGCAGAGCATTATACTCAGCTACATTATTGGTGCAGGGCTCGATTAGGGAAAACCCTCTTGGGAACACATGGCCGTTTGGAGAAACAAACACTACTCCTACCCCTACAGTAATTGCTCCGTGAGGGTTTGCTCTAGAGGCACCGTCGAAGAATAATTTCCACACTTGCGTAGTTTCTTGAGTTATACAAGCTTCAGCGACTTCGTCGGGTAATCCTTTATACAACTTAGATGTCCCTGGCACCGGGTGGTCGTCTAAGAAGTCTGCCAATGCTTGACCCTTGACCGCCTTTTGGGGCATGAATTGCATGTCATATTGTGATAAGAGAATGGCCTATTTAGCGAGTCGGTAGTTTAGAGATGATGGCTTAGTCATCAGCACTCTCAAGGGATTCACCTTAGAGATGACGTGAATTGTTTGTCCAACTAGGTAATGTCACATCTTTTGAACTGCGAATACCAAAGCGAGACATTCTTTTTCGATCGGGTTATACCGGTGTTCGGATCCCATCATGGTTCTGCTTAAGTAGTAGATGGATTGCTCTTGCCCTTGATCGTTGTTCTGGGCCAACAAAGCTCCAAGAGATTGTTCCATAGCTCTCACATGCAACAGGAATGGCTTTCCTGATATCGGGGCCACAAGAACTGGCGGTTGAGTGAGATATCTCTTAATCTCCTCGAATGCTTTTTGACATTCACCATCCCAAATAAAGGATACTCCTTTCTTCATGAGCTTAGAGAAAGGTTGGCAGCGCCCCGAAAGATTGGATATGAATCTCCGAATGTAGGCCAGTCTACCTTGCAAGCCTCTAAGCTCTTTGAGATTCTTAGGAGGTGGCATGCCTTGGATAGCACGTACTTTTTCTGGGTCAAGGGAGATTCCTTTGGATGTGACGATAAATCCTAAGAATTTCCCTCTTGATACCCCAAGGAAAGATTTTGTTGGGTTCATCTTCAGTTGATGTGCTCGCATGATGTCGAACATTATTTTCAATTCTGTAAGATGATCGCCTTTATGTTGGCTTTTTACCGCTATATCGTCAACGTAGCACTCGATCTTCTTACGTAGGTGTTCATGAAAGATGGCATTCATTGCACGTTGATAAGTTGCACCTGTGTTTTTCAGGCCGAATGGCATTACTGTATAACAATATACCCCCAGTGGTGTTCTAAAAGCAGTATGTTTTTCGTCTTCCGGGTGCATCTTGATCTGATTGTACCTAGAGAATCCGTCCATGAAAGACATCCTTTCATATCCGCAGGTGTTATCGATCATGACATCAGTGATAGGAAGAGGAAATTCGTCTTTTGGACAAGCTGCGTTAAGGTCATGGAAGTCGATGCATATCCGGACCTTGCCGTTCTTTTTGGGAACTGGAACAATGTTGGCCACCCAGTCCGGGTATTGTTCCTCCCTAACAAAACCCGAGTCTATAAGCTTTTTAACTTCAGACTCAATTGCTTCCATGATCTCTGGACGAAACCGGCGTTGTTGCTGTTTAACAGGTTTTGCATCCGGATCGATGTTAAGACGATGCGTGGCTACTTTTGGGTCCAGGTCAGGCATATCTTCATAATTCCAAGCAAAGACATCTATATATTCTTGGATGAGAGATATAAGGTCCTCTTTTTTGGATGATGATAAGTCTTCAGCTATAAAGATAGGCTTAGGGTCAGATTCATCTCCCATGTTGACCTGAATCACTTTATCTTCAGTGGGTGGTTCGCGTTATTCGAAACGCATATCCCACAAGATGTTAAGACGTTTGATCCAAGGATCGTCATTTGATTCGATTAACTCTTCATCACCCCCTGCGTCTTCATCTGGATGACTAGTTGAAACCATGTTCACAGTCAGATTTTTAAAGAAAGGTCCGACACTGACGTCAGATTCCCATGAAGACGTTCCGGACGAGTGATCTTGACACAGATAATTACTTATTTCATTTTCTGATGCAGAGGGAGTTGTGACATAACCTAAGCCTCTTCCGGTTTTTTTATAATAATCCGGAGGTTTTTCTTTAGGGGTTAGAGACATTCGGATCGGGGTTCGCCTTCCTTTCCCGAAGTTTAAACCCTGTTTTCGTTAAAGTTATACCCTATTCATTTCATTAAATGTATAGAATTGGTTTCATGGTAATGGAATTGGGAGACTCCATCATCTTCCCCTGAACTTCCTCGTTTGAGTTGTTCGGGTTTGACTTTACCAAAACAGATCGGCTTCTGCCCTTTTCTTTTGGATGGGACTTTGAAGATAGCCTTCTGTGCATCTTCTACTTTTTCATCTGAAGTGAAGGATGACTTAATTAGCAATGTGAGGGATGCTTCTGCACACAATGTGTGTCACGAGTTGGTACCTGCATTATGATCATTCTCTATTTGTTTATTTTTAGAAGACACATCAGATAAGTACGCCAAAATAAAATCTTCATTAATGCACCATTCACCCTTGCTCGGTACATTGTTATTACTCTCATCCTAACCCATTACATCTAGATTCAGTTCCTATGGATAATCTTCTTCAGGATCCGGTTCGATATCAGCTTCGTTACCGCTGTCCACATCTTCTTTCTCCTGGGATTCCAGGTAGAAAACGGAATCGGTGTGAAAGTTTTCCACCCTACGGAAAGGGTATTTTTCTGTGATTAAAGTTCGAACTTCTCCCTCATCATTGGCATACTTCATGACTTGATGCAGGGTAGACGGGACAATGCGGTTTGCATGTATCCATGGTCGTCCTAGCAACAGATTGTAGGACGTGTCCGCATCTATGATGTAACAAGTCACTTCGGACTTGAGATCTCCGATTTGACACCTGAGTTTGATCTTCCCTAGGGGCCGAGTGCTGTTTGCATTGAACCCGAAGATGGTAGTCTGAGTAGTGTTTAGTCGATGCATAGGAAGCCCTAAGACCTGCATGACCCTGTAGGGCATGATGCTGAGCGCTGAGCCTGGGTCTACTTGGACACGACTGATTTCGGAGGATCCGATATACCCCGTATAGTATAGCGGTCTGTCGTGCTTGTGTTTGACCTGCATGTCTTCCTGAGTAAATGATATGCAGGGTAAACTTCTCGCCGCCTGCAGACATTGTCGGCAAGGTTGATCTTCAGAAGCTTCGGAAATCGGAGTGACTTGAGTGATAAAGCTCTCCATGTTCTTTAAGGCTTCGATTAGAGCTTCCTTGGTAGTTTTGGATAACCTCAGGAGCTCATATAGAGTAATCCTGGCCGGTATGTTAGCTAGTTGCGCCATGACATTAAATTGAAAAGGAGCGCTCGATTCTCCAAATTCCTGGTAGAGATTTTTGTTGAACCGGAGCTCCTTTTGTTTCCCTTTATCGACTGGCTTCTTTGGTATAGAACCCCCAGCGTCTTGGGGTTGTTCTTTAGCTTCTTGAGCATTCTGGTTGTAGTCTCTCAAGTAAGCCTTTCCAGACCGAGTGCCAGGGTTGTCTCCTGGGTATGCTGCCAGGGTAATCCTCTCTTCTTCTGAGTCAGTAAGAGGTTTGAGATGATCATCATTCTTATTAACAGAGGGGCTAATCATGTTGGATGACTTAGCCTTTCCTCCCTTCTTTTTGGACGTGGTTTTCGTCCTCTGCCAATCTTCTACCAGGTCGGGGTGTCACCACATGATCTCCCCTTTTGGGGTAGTGAGGGGTAGCAATCCCCTGTCCTTCTGACTATACAAGTTAGTGTTTTTTAGGTGCATTTCTCCTTTATGAATGGGGATAACACCATCTGCGGCCGTTACCAGAGGAAGTCACCGAATTGGACCGCTATCATATTAGTTGATACAGTCTTTTGCTCTGGCTTCAAGGTGAGCACATTGGCATTTACCAAGTTTTGGAGGATGTCTTTAAAGACATAGCACCTTCTAGTAGGATGTCCTAGGAACTTGTGATAGCGGCAATAATTAGGATCATCCACCTTTCCTGCTTCATCCGGCTTCTTGATTTCGGGAAGCTGCAGCTTGTTATTCTTCCGTAGTAGCTGGAACAAGGTATCTACATGCTCCTCTTTAAATGAATACTGCTTGGGCGCTCTTTGTTGATTCGGTGTCTTACCTTGCTTAGTAGGTGGTGATGCTCGCGTGCTGGCGTCAGCCGCCATAGTCTCTTTTCCTTTAGACCACTAGGCATTGTGCTGATTGCGTTGCTACTGCAGCTTGGGTTGAGTAGCTTCTTCAGCCTTGACTCGAGCAATAATCTCTTCGGCTTGTTCTCCTTACGAAACCAATTGTCTCCAGGAGCGACACTCCGCTACCCCCATCTGGGCAAGGAGCTGAGTCTGCAAGTTGTGCCTGCAAGTTTCAACCAAAGTTGACTGGGTCATACCTGAGGGCATCGCAATGCCATGCTGCGGAATCTCTCCACGTAGGTCTTGATAGATTCTCCCTTCTTCTGCTTAGTGGCGAGAAGAGTCGGGACCGAAACGTCCGTATCGTCTTCGAAGAACCTAGCCAAGAAAAGCCTTTCCAAATCTACCCATTTCTGAATAGATCCAGCAGACAGTTTCATAAACCATTCAAAGGCTACTCCTTTAAGGGTGCCGATGAACAAGCGGGTCAGGATGGCATCATTTGCCACCACGTCTCCAGTCTGTGATTTGAAGTAGTAGATGTGCTGATTCGGCGACCCTGTGCCATCAAATGGTTGCAAGGTTGGAGCTTTAAACTTTGGTGGGTATGGAGCTGTGTCCCACTCAGCAGGATAAGGCCGCACCACTCCTTCTTCGCGGAGTTCGCTTCTATTGGCGATTGCATTAAGACGAGCTTCTAGTTCATCCACTTTAAAGGACTGAGGGTGTAGCTCTTTTTCCATCTCCTTTTCATTTTCAGAAGAGGATTCCAGGTTGTGAGTTTCACGATCTGAATGTTCAGTCACTTTCTGTTTCCCTTTGGAGGTTGTCCTCCGGGAAGATTCAGGTTTTTAGCCTTTTTCAGCCAGGAGCTGGGCCAACATATCCTTCATCTGAAGAAGGGTCTCTTGTTACGCTTGGAGTATGACGTGATGTTCGTCCACTCTTTTGGCTAGGTCTTCGGGGTTTCCCGTCATGTAAGCAGAAACCTCTTGTGCTCCAACAGAGCTTGAAGATTGAGATTCGGCAATTGCTGAATGTTCATCACTTAACGTAATCCCCTTGGATAACTTTTGATAGTCAACCAAATGGATAGCTCTTGTCCGAGTCCGAGTGTGTCGGTATACTCCCTCGAACTCATCACAAATTTCCCGAACAGTCGGGGAATGACTTCTTTGTGACTCATCAGAATCGGGATGCGAGGCTTTTCCTCTGCCGATCATGTTGATAGTGACCTCAGGATATTCGGTCTCGGAGGTCTTCTTTTTGTGGCGACGTTGTTGTTTAGCAGGTCTAACGACATTCGACAATCTGTTGAACACATATTGCCTAGGCGTAGGTGAACAACAGCTACATTCGGAGAGGACGACGGAAATAAGCCGCTCACATTAGCATGAATGAGCCACTTGCTGTGTCGTCCTTCCTCTCGACAGTAGCTCACGCAAGTCAGAGACTTGGGAAGAATCTCGTGAGGGGGGAGATGGAACCCCCTGCCCTTGGGTGGGTTGGACATGAACCTTAAATCCATGCCGACTCTCTTGAACCCGATGGACCATGTCGTGTTCTCGAGGGTCGCGTTTAGGTTTATAAACATGAGGTTGAGGCCTGTGTTTAACTGATGAAACAGAACCCTGTGGGTCTTGTTCTGATTGAACGCACACTTGTGGTGTGCGTTTTGATGATGAAACAGACCCCTGTGGGTCTTGTTTTTGTTGAACACACACTTGTGGTGTGCGTTTGTTTGACTGATCAGACCCCTAAGGGTTGGGTCTTGATTGAACGCACCCTTGTGGTGTGTGTTTGGGTGATTGAACAGACCCCTGAGGGTCGTGTTTTGATTGAACGCACACTTGAGGTGTGCGTTTAGATGATTGAACGTGCTTTTGAAGGTCACGTTTTGACTTTGAGACGCACCCTTGAGGTGTGCGTCTAGCTTGAACAACGTGCCACTGGGGGTCGCGTTTAAGTTAGATTACTCGAGGTTCATAATCGGGTTCATTGCCACGAAGTGTGCATTCTGGAGCAGAAATGCAGAGTTCGGGCAGAGGCTCAGAAACGCAGTCTTCGCGTTGGGCGAGAGCTTGGCTGTTCCGCAAGTGTGCTCGCCATATGGATCTTCTCCTTCGTCGAGCAGCATTTTTCTTGGCCTGTTTCAACGCCTTGGCCGCAGCGTCGTCGGCGTTGGTTGGATTTTTCTCTGACATAGGTCTCTTATGACCTATTACACGCCGTGTTGATACGGGTGTGGAATCTTCAACTCGCAGAGCGAGTTTAAGGTCTTGGCCAAAGGAGAGGGCTTTCTTTGGCGTCTCAACAGTAGTTACGACCTCCTTAGAGGTCTTGTGGGTATCACGCTTAGCTTTAGGGCTAAGCGATCCAGAGGAGAGAGCCTCCTCGTACTTGGCTTGGTCGAACTCTACAACGAGAGTTTCGACGGTGGTTCCCGTGAGGTGAACGTCGGATTGCGCCACCACTTCCTCATCAGAGAAGCTAGTCCCCAGCGAAGTCGCCATCTTTTGTTTGTGGAAAATTTGATGTAAAAAAAATGAAAGAAAAATTTGACTTGTATTCTCTCAAATTCGATTACAATTTGGATTCCGATTACAAAAGAGAGGAGAATGAATTTGGTTCTCCCCTTTGTTTAAAACCGGGTTCTTCTTGGTAGCGATGAAGTGCTTTCTTCGAATGCTCGCGTCGAATTCGTTCTCCATTGACGATCCGATCGTCTTGTCTCACAGGAACGATTGACTTGTATGATGAATTCGGTTTAGAACTCTTAACAAGTTTAAGAAACTCAGAACGAGTTGAAAACTCTGAAAAGAGTTGTTGAAAACCGAATAATCGATTTGTGTAATTAGCTTGCATTGCAAGTCTAATTAAGAACTCTTAATGAGTTTAAGAACTCAGAACGAGTTGAAACTCTATAACAGATTTGTTAGAACCAAAAATTTGGTTGATAGCCGAGTAGACCCGCTGTTGGTGAAGAGATTCTCCAAAATTTGATTAACTAACTGCTGATCAGTTCCTTGATCTTCAGAAAAACTGCCCCTCTTAGCCCAACTTTAGGTGGTTTTGATCTCCAAAATCTCCAACCCTGTGCGGTTTAGAAGCTAAAACCGATCCACCCCTTACTCAGTTGAGTAATACGGTTATTTATAGGAGGATATGGGGTGTAACCAACCCCTAAATCTGCTCATAAGTGGGCGAAAATCCCTCAGAACGTGGGATAAACGGTTGTGAGGCCGTTCAGCTTGTGTTTGAACAAGTCAAATGCCTAACTTGGCGTTCTGGGCCTTAACTCTGCGCCTAAGGCTTGAGACGCAGAGTTAAATCTCTGCTAGAGATCTGAAATGCACAGGCCGCTTGTGTGCTGAATCTCAACTCTGCGTCTTGAGTTTGAGACGCAGGGTTGAGTGTTTGCTGAAGAATGCACAGTCTGTGCGTTTTGTGTTTTAACTATGCGTTGCAGAGTTGAATGTCAACTAGAGAACACACAGTTCGTATGCGTTTTAAGTTTGGAAAACGCAGAGGTGGACTCTGCATTTGGGAGAGGTTGTTGGCTTGTAACCTCATCCATTACAACATCGCAAAAGCTACTGCTCATTGATCTTTGCTTGTTATAGGGTGTGAAAGTCATCAGATTGTAACTCTCACGGTTGATTTTGAAGGCTATTGAATAGAGTTTTTATCAGCTATCAGAAGTGTCGTTGATTTGTAACCCTTCTTGATCTATGTGAAAAGTCCTCTGTTTGTAGCTCTCGTTTATTGGCACGAAAGTTATCTGACTGTAACTTTTATTGTTGAAGCTTGATGGGGATCAGCTATCCATTGTGACTTTTAGACATCCTACACGATTATTTGCCCACAGCTCTCTACCAAGCAACTCACCGACCAAGTTCAACCTTTTATTTCGGAAATCATTATACTGCTCATCGGCACCTCTAATGGTTGCTAATATAGTATTAGTCATGTTGTTGTCACAGCCATCAAGATCAATCATCTCAGATATGAGGCTGTGTTTGCAGAGATTGTAGAGTTACAGATGCAGTGATTTGAAAATTACTTGTGTTTCGATTGTAACTTCCATTATTAGGGCTTAATGGAGGTCAGCTATCCATTGTGATTTTTAGACAGCCCACAGAGAATCAACTCAACAAAAGAATTAAAACCGTTAAATCTGATCGTGGTGGTGAGTACTACGGTAGATATGATGGTTCAGGTGAACAATGTCCAGGACCATTTGCTAGATACCTAGAGGAATGCGGTATCGTCCCACAGTACACAATGCCGGGTTCACCTAGCATGAATGGTGTAGCTGAAAGACGAAACATGACACTTAAGGATATGGTAAGAAGTATGATTGCTCATTCTTCATTACCAGAGTCACTCTGGGGAGAAGCACTAAAGACAGCAGCTTACATTCTGAACAGAGTGCCAAGTAAAGTAGTTGCTAAAACACCTTATGAGCTTTGGACTGGTCAAAAACCCAGTTTAAAGCACTTACATATTTGGAGATGTCCAGCTGAGACAAGGCCTTATAGACCAAATGAAAAGAAATTAGACTTCAAAACAATTAGCAGCTACTTTATTGGGTACTCTGAATGCTCTAGGGGCTATAAGTTCTATGATCCCACACTAAGGAATATTTTTAAGACGAGAACAACAATATTCTTTGAGGATGTTGAGTTTGGGGGGAGAAATAAGGTCAGAGACATTGCTTTTGAGGAGGAATTGGCTTCAGATCCAATCCATATAGTTACTTTTGACAATATTCAGGTTCCTATAACTGTTGTTGCTCAAGAAGTAAATCCGAAACCTCAATATGACAATGTTGAACAACTTCCTGTTCCAGAAGAACAAACTCAACAATCTCAAGAACCAGTGCCATTAAGGAGATCCACGAGAGAAAGGAAAAATGCTATTTCGGATGATTATATTGTATTTCTCCAAGAACATGAGGAAAGTAATAGAATGTTAGAAGATAATCCAATCAACTTCTCTCAGGCCATGAAAAGTTCTAACTCTCAACAGTGGATTGATGCCATGAATGAAGAGTATAAGTCTATGCAAGACAATAAGGTTTAGAAACTTGTCCCATTACCAGAAGGTGCAAAACCAATGGGTTGTAGATAGATTTTTAAAACCAAACGGGATGCAAACGGTAATGTGAAGAGGTATAAGGCACGTCTTGTAGCTAAAGTCTTTACTCAAAAGGAAGGCATTGATTATACAGAGACTTCTCTCTAGTTTCATCGAAAGACTCTTTCAGAACAATCATTGTACTTGTTGCTCATTATGATCTTGAGTTACATCAGATGGATATTAAGATAGCATTTCTCAATGGCGACATTGATGAGATGATTTATATGGTGCAACCAGAAAACTTTGTGTCAGGAGACCCAAAGAATATGGTTTGTAAATTAAGAAAATCCATCTATGGACTCAAGCAAGCTCCTCATCAATGGTATTACAAGTTTTAACAAATAATTATCTTGTTTGGTTTTGAGATGAACAATGTTGATGACTGTGTATATCATAAGTTCAGTAGGAGTAAGTATATTTTTTTAGTTCTGTATGTCGATGACACATTGCTTACCACTAATGATATAGGCATGTTGCACGAAACCAAGAGATTTCTATCACAGAATTTTAAGATAAAAGATCTTGGGGACGCTTCTTTTATATTAGGAATCCAAATACATCGAGTTGCTCTCGGGATATTCTTGGATTATAACAAAAGAGCTATATCGATAAAATACTTAAATGGTTTGGCATGCAAGACCGCAGACCAGGAGACACCCCTGTGGCTAAAGGAGACAAGTTTAGTCTCAATTAGTGCCCTAAAGATAACCTTAAAATTCAGGAAATACAGAAGATTCCTTATGTTTCGGCTATAGGAAGTCTAATGTATGCTCAGGTATGTATGCGTCCGGATATTACGTACATTGTTGGGATGTTAGGCAGATACTTAAGCAACCCTGGTATAGATCATTGGATCGCAGTCAAAAGGGTTATGAGGTATCTTCAGAAAACAAAAGATCATATGCTCACATACAGAAAATCAGAATAGCTAGAGATCATTAGGTACTCTGATTCTGATTTTGCTGGATGCCAAGATAACATGAAGTCTACATCAGGCTACATTTATTTGTTAGCAGGAGGAGCTATATCATGAAAAAGTATCAAACAGACACTCGTAGCTTCCTCCACTATGGCAACAGAATTTATAGCTTGCTATGAGGCATCTAATCAGGGAATATGGCTGCGAAATTTTATCACGAGATTACGCATTCTGGAAAATATGGAAAGACCAATAAGGTTATATTGTGATAATAAATCTACAGTAATGTATTCTAATAACAACATGAGCTCAACTATGTCAAAACATATTGACATTAAGTTCCTGGTTGTGAAAGAAAGGGTACAGAGTGGACAGATATCCATAGAGCATATTGGGACAAACTCCATGATAGCTGATTCTCTTACTAAAGGATTACCACCTAAGGTCTTTCATGAGCATACTGCTCATATGGGTGTGGTATTATTTGAGGATATCATGATTTAGTGAGAGTTTGTGATTGTGGTGCTTTATGTTAAGTTGTATTGTCTGATCAGAATAAAGCTTTTCAGTTCATACACTCTGGTACATAATGTTGAGGTTGACCTCACTAAAGTTTAAAGTAGGACTAGTTAAAAATAGACATGTACTGATCACATTGCATGTAATTTTTATGTTGCACATCCATAATTGATCTATGTCGTTTGATTATATTGATATGTGACCATTGATGGGTCGAGTCACGATAAATGTGACGAAGGCCGCTTTGATCTTATATTAATATAGTCAATGGACGAGATTGTTCAGAAATACCTTTTTCAGTGATAGCAATTTTGAGCTCATAAGGTTATACACAATTAAGGAATCATATGGTGCCCAAGTGGGAGATTGTTGGATTTAAATCTAATTAAATCAATTTGTGGGCCTTAATCAATGTGTATCGCTATCCTTCAGGATAACCCACTAAAGTGATCAATTAATTTAGGTTAATAGGTATTTAAATAAATCATGGGGTTATATGTGCAGATACCAGGTTGTAATTATAATTTGATGAGGGGCCAAATTACAAATGTACAGCACCTATATATATGGGGTTATGGTTCCTAATGTAGAGTTAGCCACTCTCATTCTCTTATCCCCATCTAAAGAGATCCATAAGGGAGTAACTCTAAGATTAGAAGATCATCAAAACCCTATCTCAGATTTAAGTTATGGATTCATGTATAAGCTTCTGCTCTTAATGTTTATTCTCTATGATTTAATCACGATTAAGTCCTTCAGGATATTGTAAGTAAGTTTTAATTTGGCATCGAAATCGGATAGATTAACAATACCATATTCACCCCCCCCCCCCCCACCCCACCCCACCCCACGCACCCCACCCCACCCCTAATTTCAAATACTAACTCTATGTTAGTGATTTTATGGAGGACTGTTTATAGTATATTTCTTTGATAATCGCTTTTATATATTTTTGGCCCCCAAAATCGAAATTCTAGTTACTCCACTGTTCTTCACTCGCCCCTGCACCGGGGTCCTCTTGCCACGATCTCTTTCATAACTGTTGAAAAATTGAATATACTTTTCTCCTTTTTATCTCCTTTAGCTGTAGTTGGATTATTTAAAAGAATTTTTGTTAACAGTTGTGACGAAAGCGAGAACAGAAGCACCACCCGACGTGCAATGCGCATACTTGTACGATACTTGGAGCATCGTCACCTTCATAGGAGCCTCTCATGAGGGCTTTATGCCTGCAACGGTAATTTATCAAATAATATAGCCACAGATTTGTTTTAATGTGGGTCAATGAGGCATTTTCTTGGGTCAAACGTTGTTTATGTCGAATTCATGGATTGCGTGTGGATGTGTGCATTTGGTTTTGTCCGTTCGAGCGGACTTTTTAGACTTTTCGGTTATTTTGAATTTGGTTTGTTGATTAATTAAGGTGTGTAGGTCGTTAACTAAAGTTGGGTTGACGCGAAATTTGGTTGCATATGGCTTGCTATTGAGATCGTGCCATGCTCTTCTCAATCTTTGCCAGGGTTTATGCTTAAATTTGGGTAATTTGTATAGATCTCTAAGACTGACACATATATACTATGGAGCATAAGAGCTCATAAACGTGAAACTACAGATCGAGGTTACGTACATAATCTTTCTGCAGGCCCTAAAACTTGGGTTCCATTAATGTAAATAAAATCTGTATAGTTCTCTAAGAGGCTTTTTAGCTTTTACTGAACCTAGAGTTCGAAGGTTTGATGCATGCAATTGGAACTTTTTTTTTTCTTTTTCTTTTTTTTTTTCAGTTTACTAAAGAGCCAGGCAACGTGACGCATGCGAACAAATTGCCAATTGTTTATGAGTTGCCTACGCCTCCGATTCACAAGGGAACTTATGCTAGCGCGACTTCACGGGAATTTGACATTGTGAGCATGTAAGTTTGTTTGTTACACTAATTATTTTAATATCTCTCCTTTAACTTTTTTATACAATGTTTGTGAGATTCAATTTTGATCAAAGTTCAAAGGCTACTTTGACAACTTCGCTAGTCGGACCTTTATTTTGGGTGGTTGGAACTGTGTGTGCGTGTTCTTCTTATACTTCTTCCTTCTTTTTTTTGGTTGGTGGGGGTCTACAAATAAACATTTTACATGGTCCTTAAAATATTGCGAAAAAGAGAAAGAACATATTTGAGTCTCACTTATGTTGGGTACCAACTCAAACTTTAAGTTGGATGCGGGTTTGAAGACTACGCTCAATCCTAGTAGTTTTCTTAGAGGTCAAGTTAACATGGTGGGCAAGTCAAGGGTGTGTTTAAGTAAGACATCATATTCAATGGCAAGATAAATTTTATAGTATGGCAGTGCACGGTTCAAGATATGACTTCTTCGGGTCCGAAGTTTGATATTCCGCTATTCAACGGTAAGATAAATTTTACACTATGACAATGTACAGTTCAAGATATTCTTGTGCAGTAGGGTGTTGATCAAACTTTAGAGAAGAAGAAACCTAAGGGCCTGTTTGGATTTGTAGGGGGTGAAGAGAAGTTAAGGGAAACTGAGAGAAGGGAAGGGAAGGGAAGGGAAGGGAGTTCCCTTCCCCTTGGTTACACCCTAATTTGGGGGGTAACAAATTTTATACTATTAGGGGGTGAACCAAGGGGAACTAGGGTGAATTAACTTCACCTCCTAAGTGTTCCCAAACAAGGTGAATGGAGGTGAATGGTTCCCCTAACTTCCCTTCACCCTCATTCCCCTCAATCCAAACAAGCCCTAAAGGATTGAATGATGTTGAATGGAGTTCCATACAAAAGAGGGCGGTTAGCATAATTCGTTTAGCACTCGACCCCGAGATCAAGAACAATGTTATGCAAGAGATCACATCAAGAAGGCTGTGGGAAATGCTCGAGGGGATTTATGCATCAAAGCCGATGACCAACCGATTGTGTTTGAGGATGGAGGTTTATTCGCTGAAGATGGAAGCAGGTACTACAATTCAAGACCACATCAATGCCTTTAATCAGCTAGCTTGCCAATTTATGAATATTGATGATGAGATTAAAGAAGAAGAGCATGTGCTACTACTATTGTCTTCCTTACCGAAGTCATACAAACTGTTAGTTCAGACGATAATTATAGGGAGGCAGACTTTAAAGTTCAACAATGTGATAGTATTGTTATGTGAGAATGAAAGAATGATGGAAAAGGAGAGCGCATCTAATAGTGATGAGAGTGTGCTAGCTTTTGAAGATTCTAATTGAGGGAGGATTAAGGGGGAGATATGACAGTTATCGAGGAAGGTCAAAATCTCAGGCTCGAGACGACAGCAAAAGAGAGTGCTATTATTGTGCAGAGAAGGGTCACATTCAGTTTAGATGTTCCCAGATGCGAGATGATTTAAAGAGTATTAGAAAAATAAAGCTTCAAGAAAGTGGGAAGAAGGCGGACTCCTCGATGGTTGTATGTAATGAAGATGTGGTGTTGTTGATGTAGAGTATAAGTACTGATGCGAGTAACACTTGGGTGTTAGATTCTGCAGCCTCTATGCATGTTTGCAACAACAAAAATTATTTTGACACATTAAAGATAGATGAAGAATTTGACGACGTGGTTGCTAAAAACAACGAGAAGATGAAGGTTGAAGGTGTTGGGAGTGTTTGCCTCAAGCTTCACACTGGAAAGGTCAGAATTCTTTAGCATGTGAGATATGTGTCATCATGTGGTGTTAATTTAATTTCATTGGGTGAGATGGTATCACGTGAGTACAAGTATGTGAGTAAAGGAGAGTGGTGCAAAGTGTATAAAGATGGTGATTTAATTTTACGAGGGAGGGAATAGCAACTATATTTGCTATTTAGATGGACAATTTATTAATGGTGTAGATAACTCTTCTCAGACTCTTTTCCACAAGGGAGAGGTGAAGAACAAGAAGAAGAGAGTGAGTTTTTCTGAAGTCGTTAAGAGACTTATAGATTTTTCGTTGAGGGAGGATATGTTGGGTACCAATTCAAACTCCAAGTCGGATGCGAGTTTGAAGGTTAGGCTCAATCCTAGTAATTTTCTTAGAGGTCAAGTTAACTTGGCGAACAAGTTAAGAGTATCTTTAAATAAGACATCATTTTCTAGGATTTCAGAGTAGAGAGAAGGACAGAGACAATATTCTTGTAATTAAGGTTTTAGAGAGTGTAACCGGGTTCAAGGGTATTGTGTGAGAGAGAGTTTGACAGTCTTTGTCCGTGTAAGAGATTGTAATTTGGATGTGATAGTGGATTGATTTTGATCCCATGATTTTTTCCTATTTAGGTTTTTTTTCACATTAAATCTCGTGTGATTCTATTTGCTGTGCTTGGTGGTTTTCGTGGTTTTTACGAGATCTAAAAATTCCAACAACTTAGACTTTGGATCAAATAAAATTAGCCAATATTAGTTCTAAACTAGTTTCTAATTTAAAATAGTCAGTATTAGTTCTGAAAACAAATTATTGGGAATAAGGATAACTAGATTATTTTTTCAAAAAAAAAAGGTAATGCAAAAAGAGAAAGACCCAAATTGAGTCTAAGTCAGACTTGAATCAATTAAAAATGGCCGCTATTAGTTCTAAGCCAGATTCTAATTTAAAATAGCCAATATTACTTTTGAAAACAAATTATTGGGAACAAGTATAAATAGATTATATATAGAGAAAAATGAGTATGCTTGGTAGTGAGGTGGTATAATCCCCTCTACTCATTCAAATGGTTACATATCCACATGCACTCCTCAACCCATGTGAATGTGGTCCCATATTTGAATGAGTGGAGAGGATTGTGCTACCTCACTATCAAGTATAAAATTTATGCTTGGTACCAAGCATACCCATATTTCTTTTATGAGAGAGAGGGGTATGCTTGGTACAAAGTACAAATTTTATGTTTGGTAGTGAGGTGTCTTATTCTCATCCACTCATTCCAATTCCCCTCGTCTCATTCTAATTCCCAACCACTCCCTAACCCATGTTAATGTGGGCCTCGATTTTAATGAGTGGAGGGGAATATGCTATTGGAAGTTGTAGTTAAATTAGGAATCAAACAGAGGAATTTAGATGTGTTGTTATTTTAATTTTTTTTTAGTTAACTGATGTGCGTTTGTGAAACGCTGTGCTAAAAGTAATATTTGGCCTACTCCGATGCAAGGATCATAAGGCCAAACTACTTTCAGGAACAGCAGTACAGTACTCTGGTGTGCACCAACCTAGTACTGTTAAGATCTCCTTGATCATTAAGACCTTTCGGTCAAGGCAAAAGATCTCCTCGATCTCAGAACCTTTCGGTTCAAAACCTTTTACTTTAAGGGCAAGTTCCTACGGGCATAGTTTTTGTAGCAGCAGCACAACAACAGCAACTACAACGTCAATCTGATGTTCGTTTTCCAAGCTCGCTTGTGTATACTAACGTTCGTATTCTACGTTCGCGAGGTTTTCAGCAACCACCAGGAGCTGCCTAAGGGCGCTATTTATAGGCCTCTAAGGTCAGCTTAAGAGTCACTAGTAATTAATATGACTGTTACAATTCTCAATGATAATTAAGATTGTAACATTAATACATTAAATTGTTCTAAATACTGTTATAACTGCTGCATACAGTAACTCCTGAATACGAGGCAATCAATGGACGCGTTGCTACGTAATGTGAGGGTCACGACTCAGCAAATCAGACGAACCTCGTTTGACAGACGAACCTCGTTTGACAAACAAACCTCGTCAAACAGACAAACCTTGTATGACAGATGAACCTCGTCGAACAAGCAAACATCATCAAATAGGCGAACCTTGTATGACAGACGAACCTCGTCAAACATGCGACCCTCATCAAATAGGCGAACCTCATATGACAAACGAATCTCGTCGAACAGGCGAACCTTATATGATAGACAAATCTTGTCGAACGAACGAAAATCGTCAAACAAGCAAACCTGGTATGACAGATGAACCTTGTTTCAAGCTTTGAACCTCGTCAAACTATGAGAACACTAGGGTCACACCCTCGTATGAATACGTAGCTCGTCCTCTTACTGCGAAGCAGCCTGTGAGGCAACCTCCTTAGCAGCCAACGTGGCGCCACCTAGCACCGATGCCTCCGTGCGAAGTGCAAAATGCGTCTAACAAAGCGTCACTTAGCGCCTCAGCCCGATTAGCCCCGATCCCCGGCCCATTGGCCCACGACGCACGACCCTCGGCCTACGAACCATGACCCACTAGAACTTATGAGGGATTAATTCAAATAAAACACTTCTCGGCTTGCCGTTGGCAAGCCTCGAACAAGGGACCTTTTGAAATACCAAAACATAAACTTTTCACTA
>BQKN01063805.1:119772-149326 GCA_022839385.1 Asparagus kiusianus | reverse complement strand
CGTGTTATGGTGCCGTCGTTTCAATCGTTGTGCATAAGGTAGATATCACAAGGACTTGAATCCCCCTTAGACCAACTGAATAGAAGATAGATGTATGGTGTCACAGAGACTTGAACCAGTACATGTCTAAAATCCAGCTATCATACAAGATCAAACTCATTTGTGGTAGTTTTTACTTTGAACCACACTTGCCTTTGCCTTTGCACATTTATGGCCCTGTGCTACTCCTGGTTTCTGCTAGGGCTCTAGGTATCTTTCCACAAGACACCATAGGAGACGGCCAAATCTCTACCTAGGCATAGGTGAGTTCTTTAGGCATGTTTCCTATCAAACATCCCACATTCGAAATGCTTTGAACTCATTAAGGCTTAAGAGTCATCCTCTCTCATGATAGGATTCAAGGTGAGTCCTTTAGGCATGTTTCCTATCTAACACCCCACATCCGAAATGCTTTGGACCTATTAAGGCTTAACAGCCAACCCCTTTACATGATAGGATTATCGGTGAGTCCTTTAGGCATGTTATCTATCCAACATCCCGTATCCGAAATGCTTTGGACTCATTAAGGCTTAACATCCAACGTTTTTACATGATAGGATTTCACTTGTAAATCTTACTTGACTTTTGAACTAATCATCTTGTCATTAGTAGCGTAAGCTTTGAACTAATAACTTGACGAAATGTTAAGTGTTTGTAAGACTCACCAAACTTTGCAAATCTTATTTGACTTTTGAACTAGTTATCTTTATTATTAGTAACGTAAGCTTTAAACTAATAATTGGATGAACATAGTAAGTATTTGTAAGACTCACAAAACTTTGAGACATATTGCAACAGACGTCCTTTTAACAATGTCTTTTTTCAGACCTTTAGTCAAAGGATCAGCCACATTCTCTGAAGAACGAACATCAATCACCGAGATGACTCCTTAGAAAATAAGTTCTCTCAAATAGCCATGCTTCAGACGAATAATCCATTTCTTTCTATTGAACAACGAGTTCGCTGCTACAGCACCCGTTACCTGATTATCACAATAGATTGTAATTGCACCTTACAATTCTATCAATGGAAGATCTTGGAGAATACAACTGAGCCACTCAGCTTCATCTCCTGCAGCACAGAGTGTGAAAAACTTATATTTTATCGATGAGTGTGCAATCATAGTTTGCTTCTTAGATTTCCATGAGATGGTAGCTCCGTCCATGGTGAAGACAAAATCTCCAGTAGATCTGCACTCATCTGGTTCTGAGCACCAGCTCGCATCTGAATAGCCTTCGATTACAGCCGGATATCCAGTATAGAATAGGCCCAGACCTGTAGTTTCTTTTAAGTATCTCATCAATCTCTGGACAGCATCCCATTGAAGCTTTCCAGGATTACTTGTGAACCTACTAAGCATTCCTACAGCGAATGCTCTATCTGGCCTTGTGTAGTTCATCGCGTACATAAGACTTTCAATTTTCTTTGAGTACTTTAGCTGCTCTACTAGTCTTCGAGTGTTCAGTCGAATCTTCATATTGTAATCATACGGCACTGACAGTTCTGGTAGGTCATAGTTGTAGGCGTCTAAAAATACCTATGGGTGCCCGCACATAGCTCAAGATAAAGATAAGGCGATGAACGTCATTATTCGAGTCAAAGAGGATTATCCGACGCCGAAAAGCGCATGAAGCGAATCGGTGAACTGTTGATGACACGACAACGAACCACCACAATGGCAAACACCAAGTGGACCGCACGCGTCAATCAACTCAAAGCGTACAAACGCGCCCAACAGTCAGTTAGCACGCACGAATCATTCAGCTCGTGCATGTCAATCTGTTCGCACGTCAATCAGTTCGTGCGCGTCGGTCAACACGCGTGTGTCAATCAACACGCGCGTACATCAACCAACGTGCGTTCGACAGTCAATCCAGCAACGAAGTATGCAAGTCAACAAGACGGTCAAACACGCAAAACGGGAGAAACTACAAATCTTGGAAGAGTCGGAAAACTAAAAAAAGTGTCAGACTTCGAAACCCGCGCAGATGCGGGACGGCCGAAACTGACCTGCACCAGCGCGAGTCGGCCGAAACCAACCCGCACCAGCGCGAGTCGGCTTTGGCCGACCCGCAGTTGGGCGGGTCAGCCATGACCGACCCGCGGCCTGGCGGGTCGGCCAAGGCCGTCCCGCGGGTCAGCGGGTCGGCCAAGGCCGATCCGCGCCCCCGCAGGTCAGCGCGACCCGCCGCGCTGTTTTGACCCCCCGATGTGTTTTTCGACGGTTTTAACGGTTTTCTCGAGATTTTTTCAGTTCTAGAGGTTCCCAACTGACTTGATATCATCTACAAACATGGGTAGGCCGTTATTGACTAAAGATAAGGCCAAATCACATGTTCTCATCCAAATAACCGCTTCCGAAGCTTATAAATATGAGCCCGGGTCCTCCTTTTAGTGCGGCGAAGTTATTATCAAGACGTGGAGGTGCTGCTGGATTGAGGACTCAAGGAGCACGAATTTCAGCGAGGATGGACAGATCTTGGCGAACTTCGGCATAAAGAAGGAGCTATTCGAAGAATCTGAACCCCGTCCGTCCGTCCCTTGAGATTAGGCTTGGTCTTAATCTCGAGAAGAGCCCTAATTTTGCTTGGTCGATTTCAGCGCTTCAAATCAAACATTCCCCTGGTGAAGGCAAAGCTCTGTCCAATTTTTCATCAACCGGATCCAGATCTAAGGTGGTCCATGGATAAACCCCGGCACAGGCAAAGATACCCACGCAAGCAGAAGACCGATAAACGATGTCCCTGCGTTTGTTTGATAAAGTTGTAAACTTGTTTTATTTTCATTGTGTAAGGAGATCTTATAAAAAGATCAACTTTATATTTTATTCGAGTTTATTGTAATGACTAGAGTTGTAATAGATTCGATAGCAATAAAAACAGCAATTTTTGACGCAAACAAACTGGCGATCACAGTGGGAGCCAACAGCCTCGCTACCGAGGCTGTCGTGCCACAGCCGATGATCAAGATCCCGATGTTCGAAGAGGTCGAATACGAATCCGACCAGCAGAAATTCGAGGAATATATTTCCTCCTCCTCCTCCAGATCTTCTTCTTGCAAACGCAGGAAAACCGCTGCCGCGAAGAACGTGACTCCAGATCCAAAAACCAAGGCTGATGATCTGAACCCGAATGTAGTGGAAGATTCCTCTCCGGCTTCCAAAGAAACCAGATCCAACGTTAGTAACAACTCCTCAAAAGTCAAGGAGTTGCCCGTTGAAAGTACACCAATGCTGACGAAGAGGGATCGTCAAAGGCGCCGTCAACGTATCGCGCGTCAATTTGCCCAGGCTTTGGAGCCTGTTGACGGGATTTGCTATGATGCGGATTTAAAACTCAGAAGGCGCAAAGTGTTCCAGCAACAAGCTTTGGGAACCTCCTCCCAATCACCTACTAACGAATGGGTTCGTGTCAAACGAACCTATTCAACTCTTGAGGAGCGTATCCACAAGCACCGCGCACTGCTAGCGCAGACGAGGATCCTTTTACGGAAGACACAGGAGTTGCAGAAGGAAAAGGTGGCCAAAAAGCCACCAAAATCTAAGCAAGTTTGGATACCGAAGGCCAAATCAACGCCTAAGGCAAAAGCATCCGAGGCTGTTTTCCAGCCTTCGTCAACTCCAAATCCCGCTCCTATTTCTCCCGCACCTCCGGTGAAACCCTATGACTGCGTGGATCTCTCCAAACCTAGAATCCCTCTGAAGGATCGCCTCGGTTCTCTACCCAAAGATCGAGGCAAAACACCTGTTAAGGAACGCCTGGGACCATTGAAGGAACCCCGAGCAAATATCCAGACTGGGGGTCGTACGCGACCTCTTAACAAGTTGATTTCTGCAATAGCCCGCTTGGGGGTGCGTGTAAAAAACCAGGAGACCGTTAAGGTTTCACCCTCACAAAGGTGTGATTCCAAGCATGTGACTCCTGTAGACGCCAACAAGGCGATGTTTACTCAGATGAAAACGCGTCAGACAGGAGAATGCGTTATACCTGAGAATTCATGTAAACAGCCGATAGGTTGCTCTGACCGCAACGTCCAGTTGTACTATCGGGCTGGGGTACGAATAAATCTTGAAAGAGAAGTACCTGGGAAGCGGACTCTCACTGTCCGTGTACCAAATTTATCAGGGTAGTATTATCAGCGTGTAGCTGCCCCAAGACCACTCCGCAGAGGGTCTCGGTATTTGAGAGGATCTCCAACGGAAAGGCTAAGTCCAATCCAAAGCGTCTCTGTAAGAAACGATCGGTCGTTCAAGGTGACGAACCCCCAGAGGTTACCATCAATATGGTTGATAAGGGAAAATCAATTCGACCCTCTAGCTCTGATCCGCTTGTATCGCATCGTCTAACCCGATTACGATCAGGAACTATTAGACAAATGGATTATCAGAGAATGCAGAGAGGGTTATTCTCGGATGATGAAGCATCGGATGCTAACTCGGCAATTGATTCTGATAATACGGTATCCAGTCCGGGACAATCCCGTGAAGTGTTTATGATTAACACCAAGGAAGTAGCCAAAATGGTTGAGGATGCATTGGCCAAGAAGAAAGAGGCATTCAAGATCGAAATGGAAATGGCTATGCTACGAATGAGGGAAGAGCATGACCAACAAATTCGGGTTCTGTCCAATCAATTCGGTGAACCCAGCCATCACAACAATGCTAATCAAATAGATAGCGATTCAGATACGGATGAACACCTTAAGGCTGATGACACTCCCATTGACCAGAATGCTGGGGGTGGTCCCACTAAGGACAACAATACTGAGGGGGGTCCCACCAAAGATGACAATGCTGGGGGTGGCCCCGTTATTCCTCTCAGGAATCGTCCAAGATCTGATACAGATGAGGACGATAAAATAAAGGACCTCGAGAGCAAAATCAACGCGCTTATGTCTGCTCAGGGGATAAAAAGGACCGGTATTCCGTCTCCCTACCCAAGAAAGTGGGATTCGATCCCATATCCGGTAAAGTTCAACTTGATCAACTTCATGCCGTTTGACAAAAATGATTCTCCTACTCAGCACTTAATATATTTTAAGTCTCATTTGGGAATAATTTCTGGCAACGAGCCCTTGATGGTGCGGTCATTCGTTGGCACCCTTCGTGGGCCTGCCTTCGATTGGTACCGCCGTCTCAAACCCGGAAGCATCAATAGCTGGGAGGACCTGGAGAGCATGTTCCTCGCTCATTTCTTCGATGATGACGCCGAAGTGTCGATCAGGACACTCTTCAATGAGAAACAAAAAGACGGAGAGTCGGTGGATACCTTCATCAAACGCTTCCGTAATCAGGCAATGAACTGCAAGGATCCCGTCACGGAGGAATTCGTCTTGCAAACCTGTCATAAAAATTTGTCCATTAACATCTTGAACGTTATGGGAGTAGAGCCGCTCAATACCTGGAAAGAGTTGAAGGTGCGCGGAGAGCAGGCCGAACGCTTTCTTAGAAGGAGGAAGGTCGAAAGAAGCCAACCGATGGCTAACCCTCTGAATCTGAGTCTCATTTCCTATGATGAAGGGAAGGCACCTACAACAGTTGTTGATGTTAATCAGACGTCGCAACAACAGCCCCGAAGATAGCAGAAGACTTCGGATTCGAGGCTCCAAAAAGGGTACTCATTCAAGGACGAAGACGTTCCAGCCATCTTCGAGACCCTTCTTGAAAACAACAAGATCAAGCTGCCACCCATCACAAATCAGGAGGAAGCTGACAATACTACGGATCCGAAGTACTGCGCGTATCACAGAAGGATCCTTCATCCCACCAAGGCTCTTGCTTTACTTTAAAAAATAGCATCCAGACATTGGTTGAAGCCAGCGTCATAACGCTAAGATAAGCCAAACGAGAACGGCAAGACTCCGACAAGTAAAAGAGTATAAACTGCTTCTCAAGACTCCGACAAGTATAAGAGTATAAACTGCTTCTCAAGACTCCGACAAGTATAAGAGTATAAATTGCTTCTTAATCCTCCAACCGCTATATGAGGTTAAACTGCTCCCTGATACTCTAATAGATATATGAGTCTAAACTGTTTCCTACCGTTGACGGGAAGTTCCTGGAGAATTTTTATATGTAATATTCTTAAGGATAACCCTGTTCGCGGTGAAAGTTACCTTCATTGAATTCATTGCTTTCTCAAGTAATAGTTTATCGATTACAAAAGATCCGGTCTTTCTATAAGATCCGGTTACAACAAAATCAAAAAAGAAAATAAAAAATTACAACTTTCCTTTTATGCCGAACGAATCACGAGATCCTGTTTTGTGGTCTCTCGCTTTCGTGGGTTCTTTGCCTGCACCGGGGTTAATCCGTGGACCACCGCGTGATCTTTGTCCGGTCGGATCTACACAGTATGGCAGGTGTTATCTCACGAAGGAAATAACAGCTGAGGGGATTATTTCGCCAAGGAAATAATAGCCCAAGTTATTAAAATCGACCAAGCAAATTCGAGACTCTTCTCGAGATCAAAGGCTAAGCTTTGATCCGGAGGAACACCGTGTAGATCTCAGATCTGATCTCTCTCGAACTCCTGTCTTATTTGGCATGGATGATCGCTAAGAACCAGATCTGGAAGTTGAATCTTCAAAGCTCCAAAAGTCCAAGTTCAATTCTCAATCCAGTAGAGTTTCGGCTCTCCAAAATCCAACCTCCAACAAATGAGCCAAGGGGGTCTATTTATAGGCTTCTGAAAGCGGATCTGTGCTCAGATCTGGGCCCAGATCTGCTTGTGGCTCGGCCACTTGGGTGGCTCGGCCACCGAGCCACCACAAGGTGGCTCGGCCGGCCACCCAAGTAGCTCGGCCACCGAGCCACCATAAGGTGGCTCGGCCGGCCACCCAAGTGGCTCGGCCGCTGCCGCCGAGCCACCCATAGGGTGGCTCGGCCATGGCCGAGCCACCTCATGGTGGCTCGGCCTCCGAGCCACCATATGGTGGCTCGATGGCCGCCGAGCCACCTCAAGGTGGCTCGGTGAGCCACCAAGGTGGCTCGGCTATGGCCGAGCTCCCCGTGGTGTTCGCCGTCGCGTCGGTTGTCCGGTCTTGTGGTTAATCGGTTTATCCGAACCTCATTATTGATCTGGACTCTGATTTGTTGATCTGAACTCTGATTTGGCAGTCAATCCGCTTCGGTGTTCGAGTTCGAATCCGCTCTATTGTTGGATAACTCGTTGACTCACCAAACCGTTAGCTTGATTCCTCACGCGAGTGGACTTATTCCGTTGTTTGCGTGTGGTTCGTTAGCCTCGTAGCTTCGTTAATCCGCTTCGTCGCGTGTCACTTAGCTTCGGTGTTGTTGACTAACGATCGTGTTTAGATACGTCACCAAATGGTTCGTTGATTTGTCGAATCACCGTGTTGAGCTGTGTTAAGGGACCTATAGGCATTTTTATACGCCTACAGATACCCCCTCCAAAGTATTTCAGCCTCATTCTTTTATAGAAGAGTCTGGAATACTTTAGATATGATTGTCCCATCCTTCAATCGGTTATGACGGGATGTTTGGAATGGCTTCTATTCTTGATTCCTTCAGTCCTCCAGGCTATTCGGTGCTTTGTCGAATATCTGTAAGGGTTCCGGTGCTGCATTTATTGTCTGACCGTTTGTCAAAATTTTGAACTTGAAGTCAATTCCCGATTTCCTGACTTTTTAGCTCAAGTTTGCTGTTTCAACATAGAACTGACCATCGATTGTTGGCGTTGAGTCTTCATTTGCAATGCGTTGTCCGGCGTTTGAGCTTCATTATAACGCGTTGTCCGGCGTTCGAGCTTCATTATAACGCGTTGTCCGACGTTTGAGCTTCATTGTAACTCGTTGTCCGGTGTTCGACACAGTTTATACTCGTACGTCTGCTGGAGTATACACAGTTTAAGCTCTTAAGGAATTGGAGAGTGGCGGATACTCGAGTCACGAGACCAATCTACGGAGTTGATACATCAATAACTCGTATTTATAGAATTTTTGGCAAATTCTCAGCCATCAACGGGTTTGATAAGCCTTTACCGACTACCGTTTGAGTCGGGCTAGCATGCGGATTGTCTAAATTCGTTCCGCATGTAACGTTGTGCTAAGAGAATGAATTCTCTGAGACTTTGTGCTATGATGTTGAATACATAGGCTTTACCATTTGTTACGGGAATAGGCTACCCGGCAGCGCGTGTTAGACGTTGACTTTAGGATTTTTGGCTAACCCTCAGCCTTCAACGGATTTGATTAGCCTTTACCGACTACCGTTTGAGTCGGGCTACCATGCGGATTGTCTAAATCCGCTCCGCATGTAACGTTGTGCTAACGGAATGAATTCCCTTAGACTCGTTGCTACGACTTCGAATACGTAGACTTCGCTATTATAACGGGAATAGGCTACCCGGCAACGTGTATTAGATGTTGACTTATCCCTACTTAGGCTTTGGGATAAAGGTCCCCAGAATCAAGTTCTGGTATCTTTTTGTACGGACAAAGACTAAACCGGCGACGCGTGTTAGGCGTCGGCATATCCTTTCTTAGGATTCAGGATAAAATTCTCCATGCATGTAAGGCATGGATTTTGGTGTTATTAATAATAACCTGCCACAATGTTGAATATGTGGGCGAGTATTCTTTTTAGCGGTTAAGAACTAACCGGCAGCGCGGGTTAGGCGCAGACTTATCCCTGCTTAGCCTTCAGGATAGAATACCCCAGAATCGAACTCTGGTGTCTTTTTCTACGGAGAAAGACTAAACCGGCAGCGCGTGTTAGGCGCAGACTTATCCCTACTTAGGATTCGGGATAAACTTCCTAAGATGAATCCTAGATTGATAAATTCTTAGAAAAGGTTGGGAAAGTAAGAATTTTATATTCTATTTCCCGGTCTTCTTTTAGGGTGAAGGCGAACCCGATGCGGGAGAGGAAGAATTTTATATTCCATCTCCCAAAGCTGAAGAGGAAGAATTTTATATTCTATCTTCAGATGCAAAGGAGACTCGGGGTGGGATCTCCACCCGCAGAATCCAGAAAGGTGAAACTAGAAGTGGGATCTCCACTCCGAGAATCAGACAGATTCGGATAATACTAACTGTTGGAAGGTTTGATTACCGAATTAAAGGTGAATTCCTTGTTTATCAAGAATGAATTGTGGTTTTGGCCTTAACTGTAGGAATGTTTGACCAAGCGGGAGTTTGAGGTGACCCTAACTATAGGAAGGTTTGATCACTTGATTTGAAAGTGGACCTCTCGTTCATTGGAGGAATCGAGAGGGGATTTTGGTTTTGGCCCTAACTGTAGGAAGGTTTGACTAAGTAGATAGTGAGAGTGAGAATACAAATCATAGTAGGAGTGTTAACTTGTACAAATCACTCAGAATGAATTCTTGGTGTTAAGTTATAAGGACTTAACACGAAGGGGTTTGACAATTCGTCAAGGATTGATATCAAAATTCCAAGTATTATATCCGAACTCTAACAATGGGAGTGTTGAGTGCACAGATACATCAAAAGTTTGACTGGATTTAACCGAAAGGAATTTTAGTGGACCCACTGTCAATTAATTTGATCAGTGAGGGTTTTTATGGTGGAAGACTGTGAGTTGTCAAACACCAATGGAAATCTTATGAGGGAAGATTGATCCAACGAAGTGATCGAACCTCGTCTCAGCAAAAGAGTGTTCGGAAATCACAGTGGGGGTTTAGTGTTTATCACTTTGTTTGCAATGATCGGGTTATCCCTAAGAAAATTACATATAGTATTCTTCCGGGAACTTCCCGTTACATGAATCATCCACTCCCAGCTTCTTCGCGAAATTGGATTTATCATTGCATCTGGTTGTATGATCGGGTTATCCTTAAGAATATTACATATAAAATTCTCCAGGAACTTCCCGTTAATGGTAGGAAACAGTTTAGACTCATATACCTATTAGAGTATTAGGGAGCAGTTTAACCTCTTATACCGGTCGGAGGATTGAGAAGCAGTTTATACTCATATACTCTTCGGAGTCTTAAGAAGCAGTTTATACTCTTATACTTGTCGGAGTGTTGAGAAGCAGTTTATACTCATATACTCTTCGGAGTGTTGCATTCGACTTAATTGAGCGATATAATGCCGGCTTCAACCAAAGTTTGGATGCTATTCTTGAGAGTAAAGCAATCCTTAGTGGGATGAAGGATCCTCCTGTGATACGCACAGTACTTTGGATCCGTAGTATTGTCAGCTTCCTCCTGATTGACGATAGATGGTAGCTTGATCTTGTTGTTTTCAATGAGGGATTCGAAGATGGCTGGAACGTCTTCATCCTTGAAGGAATACTCTTTTTGGAGTTTCGGATCCGAGGTCTTTTGATGCCTTCGGGGTTGTTGTTGCGATGTTTGATTATCACCAACAGCAGCTGCAAGTGCCTTGCCCTTACCACGGGAGGCGAAGTTCGAGTTCGGAGGATTAGTCGTCGATTGGCTCCTCTCGGCCTTCTTCCTTCGGAGGAAGCGTTCGGCTTGTTCACCACGCACCTTCAAGTCTTTCCAAGTGTTGGACGGTGCTGTCCCCATTGATTCCTACACGTCCAATGCAAGGTTGTTGTGGTAAGTCTGGAGAATGAACTCCTCAGTGATCGGGTCCCGACAGTTCATCGCCTTGTTCCGGAACCTTTTGACGAAGGTATCAACTAATTCCCCGTCTTTCTGTTTCTCGTCAAGCAACGACCCGATGGATATCTCGGTGTCGTCGTCGAAGAAGTTGGTGAGGAATTTAGTCTCCATGTCGTCCCAGCTATTCACACTTCCTGGCTTGAGGCGACGGTACCAATCAAAGGCGGTTCCACGAAGAGTTCCAACGAAGGACCGTACCATCAGAGGCTCATTACCAGAGATAACCCCTAGGTATGATTTGAAGTAAATCAAATACTGAGTGGGTGAACCCTTCCCATCAAACGGCGTGAAGTTAATTAGATTGAACTTCGCCGGATACGGGATTGATTCCCATTCTCTTGGGTATGGACAAGGAATGCCCGTCTTCTTCATCTCTTGAGCGGAAATTAACGTATTGATTTTGCTCTCGAGGTTTTTAATCTTCAAACTTTCACCTGTATTTTTGTTAGCACGATTCTGAGGTGGAAGTGTGGCGTTATGACTAGCATTCTCGATACCATCCCCTGCATTGACGGGAGGATTATTAGCATTATGAGCTTCATCCGCACCTGTGTCCTCATCTTCCTGATTAACCTGATTATGACGACTTGGTTCGCCTTGCTGGTTTGTCAGTGCTTGGATTTGTTGGTCATGCATTTCTCTCATATTCTGCATGGCCATCTACATTTCGAACCTGAAGCTCTCCTGTTATTTAGCCATAGTTTCTTCGAGCATCTTGGCCACTTGTTCGGCGCTTATCATAAGTGACTCGTGGGGTTGTCCCTCGCTGGATACTGTATTATCTGATGCGACCGCAGAGTAGGCATCCAATTTTTCATCTTCTGAAGGTAATCTTGTCCGAACCCTACCATAAGTTGCCCGTATGATGGCTCCGGACTGCAGACGAGTTACACGCCGGGGTACTTCCGGAATTGACTCGGGATTATCCCGTGTCGATGTCCCTTTGCTGGTCATATTAGTGGTAACCCTCGGAAATTCTCCATCTTCGACTACCGTTTTTCTTTGTTGAAAACGTCTAGGCCTTGATTTTGGCATTTCGGTACCGAGCCTTTCGAAAACCGAAATTCTTTCGGGGACTGTCTTGGTGCATTTGCACTCAGACAATACTGCCCGAATGAGTTTGGAACAGGGGTATTGAGTTTTTGATTCTCGAGGACTCCTTTTTCTGGTTTTACTCGTACCCCCAACACGATAGTACAACTCGTCGGCTTGAAGGTCGGAGTAACCTATCGTGTGTTGGCACGACTTCTCAGGTATAACGTTATCATCATCAGACGACAATGTTTCCTTCTGAGGGCGAACCGCCTTCTTTGGGCTTTCAAGAGTCACACGCCTCGAGACATGCCTTTGTGTGCGTGAGTTCTCGGCGGGCTCCTGGACTTCAATGCGCAAACTAGTGCGCGTAGTTGCCATGAACTCCTTGTCATGTTGAAGGTGGCAGCGACCCCCAGCATGTTGAGTCGTTCGGGGCTTCTTTATCGGGCCTAAACATTCTTGAATTGGAGTTTTGCACCGCTCATCGGGAAGTGGACCGAGGCGCTTCAAAACTGTCCTCCTTCTTCGGGATGGTCCTGCGGGATCTCCCGGAGCAGCTATGGGAATTATCGGCGATTTAGGTTGGTTCGCTGGAGGTTGAACTTTTGCTGAAGGCTGCAATGGTTGCTCTTTAGCCTGAATCGCCGCTTCAGACTTCGGCCTCCACACTTGGCGGGTTGGTAGCGGCTTTTTTGGCCACTTCCTTCTGCAGTCTTCTACGGGCTTCTTGGATTTGAGCCCGTGCCTGCGCTGACAGTACGCGACGCTTGCGAATGTGATCCTCAAGTGTCGAACGATTCCGTTTGACACAGATCCATTCCATCGTTGGTGGCTTGGAAGAGCTGTCGTTCATCGGTTGTTGAGGCTGTTTGCCTCTCCTGTTCTTCAGATCCGCCTTGTAGCGGATTCCGTCAACGGACTCCATTGCCTTCGCGAATTGTCGAGTCAGGCGTTAACGTCGCCTCTGGCGGGCTCTCTTTGAGAGAGTCACCACGCCCTCAGCGGCGGAAGATTTGGCCAGAACAAATTTGGCCTGGTTGGAGGTTGGTGGAACATCACCCGATGCAACTTTGGCATCAATCGGGGTGAGATCTTCGTTGGTATTCTCTACTTCTTCATACCAACGAACTTTTCTCCTGGAGGAGAACTTCTTGGACTTGCGGGGGGAGGTGGATCCGGACGAGGATGACAGGTACTCCTCGAACTTTTGCTGGTCGAATTCATACTCGACCTCCTCCTCGACCGGGATTGAGATCCGCGGCTGCGACGCTTCGATCTCGGCAGCGAGATCGGCGGCTCCCACTGTGGTCGCCAGATTGTTCGCGGTGAAAGTTGCCTTCATTGAATTTATTGCTTTCTCAAGTAATAGTTTATCGATTACAAAAGATCCGGTCTTTCTATAAGATCCGGTTACAACAAAATCAAAAAAGAAAATAAAAAATTACAACTTTCCTTTTATGCCGAACGAATCACGAGATCCTATTTTGCGGTCTCTCGCTTTCGTGGGTTCTTTGCCTGCGCCGGGGTTAATCCGTTGACCACCGCGCAATCTTTGTCCGATCGGATCTACACAGTATGGCAGGTGTAATCTCACGAAGGAAATAACAGCTGAGGGGATTATTTCGCTAAGGAAATAATAGCCCAAGTTATCGAAATCGACCAAGCGAATTCGAGACTCTTCTCGGGATCAAAGGCCAAGCTTTGATCCGGAGGAACACCGTGTAGATCTCAGATCTGATCTCTCTCGAACTCCTACCTTATTTGGCGTGGATGATCGCTAAGAACCAGATCTGGAAGTTGAATCTTCAAAGCTCCAAAAGTCCAAGTTCAATTCTCAATCCAGCAGAGTTTCGGCTCTCCAAAATCCAACCTCCAACAAATGAGCCAAGGGGGTCTATTTATAGGCTTCTGAAAGCGGATCTGGGCTCAGATCTGGGCCCAGATCTGCTTGTGGCTCGGCCAGGTGGCTCAGCCGGCAACCCAAGTGGCTCGGCCGCCGAGCCACCCATAGGGTGGTTCGGCCTCCGAGCCACCATATGGTGGCTCGGTGGCCGCCGAGCCACCTCAAGGTGGCTCGGTGAGCCACCAAGGTGTCTCGGCTATGGCCGAGCTCCCCGTGGTGTTCGCCGTCGCGTCGGTTGTCCGATCTTGCGGTTTATCGGTTTATCCGAACCTCATTATTGATCTGGACTCTGATTTGTTGATCTGAACTCTGATTTGGCAGTCAATACGCTTCGGTGTTCGAGTTCGAATCCGTTCTATAGTTGGATAACTCGTTGACTCACCAAACCGTTAGCTTGATTCTGCACGCGAGTGGACTTATTCCGTTGTTTGCGTGTGGTTCGTTAGCCTCGTAGCTTCGTTAATCCGCTTCGTCGCGTGTCACTTAGCTTCGGTGTTGTGGACTAACGATCGTGTTTAGATACGTCACCAAATGGTTCGTTGATTTGTCGAATCACCGTGTCGAGCTGTATTAAGGGACCTATAGGCATTTTTATACGCCTACAAACCCGATCATGTAACTGAATGCAATGATAAACCCAGCTGGGGGTGGATGATTCATGTAACGGGAAGTTCCCGGAAGAATACTATATGTAATTTTTTTAGGGATAACCCAATCATTACAAGCAAAGTGATAAACACTAAACCCCTACTGTGATTTCCGAACATTCTTTTGCTGAGACGAGATTCGATCACTTCATCGGATCAATCTTCCCTCACAAAATTCTTATTGGTGTTTGATAACTCACAGTCTTCCACCACAAAATCTCCCACCGATCAAACTAATTAACGGTAGGGTCATCAAAATTCTTTCCGGTTAAATCTGCTCAAACTTTCGTTGTATCTGTGCACTCAACATCCTTAATATTAGAGTTCAGACATAGTACTCGGAATTTTAATATCTTAATCGTGTTAAGTTCATATCACTTGACACCAAGAATCCCTATTGAGTAATCGGTATAAGTCAACGTTCCCACTATGATTTGTACACCTACTCTCACTATTTACCTGGTCAAACCTTCTTACAGTTAGGACCACAACCAAAATCCCCTCTCGATTCCTCCAATGAACGAGAGGTCCACAAATCGAGCGGTCAAACCTTCCTACAGTTAGGATCATCCCAAACCTCTAATTCGGTCAAACCTTCCTACAGTTAGGACCACAACCAAAATCCCCTCTCAATTCCTCCAATGAACGAGAGGTCTACTTTCAAATTGAGTGATCAAACCTTCATACAGTTAGGATCACCTCAAACTCCCGCTTGGTCTAACATTCCTACAGTCAAGGCTAAAACCCCAATTCACTCTCGATAAACGAGAAACCCACATTTAGTTCGATAATCAAACCTTCCGACAGTTAGGATTATTTGAATCTTTTTGATTCTCGGAGTGGAGATCCCACTTTGAGTTTCTTTTTGTGACTGGAGATAGAATATAAAATTCTTCCTCTTCAGCTTTGGGAGATAGAATATAAAATTCTTCCTCTCCCGTATCGGGTTTGTCTTTGCCCCAAGAGAAGACACCACTTTTTCAACTCCTAAAATCCGTGCCTTACACGCGTGGGCAATTTTATCCCGAATCCTGAGTAGGGATAAGTCAACATCTAACACGTGTTGCCGGTCAGTCTTTTACCGTAAAAAGGACAAAAGCCCACATATTCGATATTGTGGCAGGTTGTTATTAATAACACCATAATCCGTGCCTCACACACGCGGGGAATTTTATCCCGAATCCTGAGTAGGGATAAGTCAACGCCTAACACGCGTTGCCGGTTAGTTCTCAACCGTAAAAAGAACGAGAGCCCACATATTCAACATTGTGGCAGGTTGTTATTAATAACACCAAAATTCGTACTTCACACGTACGTGGAATTTTATCCCGAATCCTAAGTAGGGATAAGTCAGCGTCTAACACGCGTTGCCGGCTTAGTCTTTCACCGATTGAAAAAGACACCAGAATATCAGTCTGGGGTATTTTATCCCGAAGCCTAAGAAGGGATAAGTCAGTGCTTAACCCATGCTACTGGGTGGTTCGTTCCCGTGAAAACGATCGAGTCTACGTATTCAATATCGTAGCAACAAAAATCCATGCTTTTTATGCATGGGGAATTTTATCCCGAATCCTGAGTAGGGATAAGTCAATGCCTAACACGCGTTGCCGGTTTAGTCTTTCACCAATTGAAAAAGACACCAGAATACCAGTCTGGGGTATTTTATCCTGAAGCCTAAGTAGGGATAAGTCAGCGCCTAACGCGCATTGTCAGGTAGTCTATTCCCGTGAGAAAGACGAAGTCTATGTATTCAATATCGTAGCACTAAAAGGGTTAACTCTTTTAGCACAACATCACAAGCAGAACGGACTTAAACAATCCGCATGCTAGCCTGACTCAAACGGTAGTCGGTAAAGGCTCATCAAACTCGTTGATGGCTGAGAATTTACCAAAAATTCTATAAATATGAGTCTTTGACGCACCAGCTTCGTCAGTTGGTCTCGTGACTCGAGCATCCAACAACTTCGGGATAAGATCCATATCTACAGACGAAACAACTTTAATAGTTGGTCCTGTATCCCCAAATTTGAGTCGCACGCTCCAATACCTTAAGAGCTTAAACTGTGCAGACTCCAGCAAACGTACGAGTATAAACTGTGTCAAACGCCGATCAATGCGTTACAACAAAAGTCAACGCCGCACAACGCGTTACAGTAAAGATCGATGCCGGGCAACGCATCAGCAATCTCGCCAAACTAAGGCAAACGATGATTTCGGGGGGTTCAATCGGATTCAGATATGAATTTCTGACGAAGATGATCAGTTCAAAGTCAACTCAATGGCACGAGCTAAATTCAGAAACTTACACGCCAATCTCAGTTCAAGATTTCGACAACGGTCAGACGATAAACGCAGCGCCAGAGAACTTCATCTATTCAACGAAACAATGAATAGATTGAAGGCTGAAGAAGTTAAGAATTGAGGTAGTTCAAGGTCACTCTACGAAATTAAGGAGATGGCCTATCTTATCCAAAGCATTCCAGACTCCTCTATAAAAGAATGAGTCTGAAATACTTTGGAGGGGGTATCTGTAGGCGTCTAAAAATACCTATGGGTGCCCGCACACAGCTCAAGACAAAGAGAAGGCGATGAACGTCATTATTCGAGTCAAAGAGGATTATCCGACACCGACAAGCGCATGAAACGAATCGGTGAACTATTGATGACACGACAACGAACCACCACAATGGCAAACGCCAAGTCGACCGCACACGTCAATCAACTCAAAGCGTACAAACGTGCCTAATAGTCAGTTAGCACGCACGCATCATTCAGCTCGTGCATGTCAATCCGTTCGCACGTCAATCAGTTCGTGCGCGTCGGTCAACACGCGTGCGTCAATCAACACGCGCGTACATCAACCAACGTGCGTTCGACAGTCAATCCAGCAACGAAGTATGCAAGTCAACAAGACGGTCAAACACGCAAAACGGGAGAAACTATAAATCTTGGAAGAGTCGGAAAACCAAAAAAAGTGTCAGACTTCGGAACCCGCGCAGATGCGGGACGGCCGAAACTGACCCGCACCAGCGCGGGTCGGTCGAAACCGACCCGCACCAGCGCGAATCGGCTTTGGCTGACCCGCGGTTGGGCGGGTCGGCCAAGGCCGACTCGCGGCCTAGCGGGTCGGCCAAGGCCGACCCGCGCCCCCGCAGGTCAGCGCGACCCGCCGTGCTGTTTTAACCCCCCGATGTGTTTTTTGACGGTTTTAACAGTTTTCTCGAGATTTTTTTTAGTTCCAGAGGTTCCCAACTGACTTGATATCATCTACAAACATGGTTAGGCCGTTATTGACTAAAGATAAGGCCAAACCACTTGTTCTCATCCAAATAACCGCTTCTGAAGCTTATAAATACGAGCCCGGGTCCTCCTTTCAGTGGGGCGGAGTTATTATCAAGACGTGGAGGTGCTGCTAGATTGAGGACTCAAGGAGCACGAATTTCAGCGAGGGTGGACAGATCTTGGCGAACTTCGGCATAAAGAAGGAGCTATTCGAAGGATCTGAACCCCTCCGTCCGTCCCTTGAGATTAGGCTTGGTCTTAATCTCGAGAAGAGCCCTGATTTTGCTTGGTCGATTTCAGCGCTTCAAATCAAAAATTCCCCCGGTGAAGGCGAAGCTCTGCCCAATTTTTCATCAACCGGATCCAGATCTAAGGTGGTCCACGGATAAACCCCGGCACAGGCAAAGATACCCACGCAAGCAGATGACCGATAAACGATCTCCCTGCGTTTGTTTGATAAAGTTATAAACTTGTTTTATTTTCATTGTGTAAGGAGATCTTATAAAAAGATCAACTTTATATTTTATTCGAGTTTATTGTAATGACTAGAGTTGTAATAGATTCGATAGCAATGAAAACAGCAATTTTCGACGCAAACAATAGTAGCCATACTTCCTTAGCATACTCTCGACATAATAAGATTGGGACAATCCAATACCCTCTCAGAGTATATGATTTTAATTCTGAGAATCACGTCCGTAGTTCTAAGATACTTCATGCTGAACTGATCTAATAGAAATTTTTTGGTAGATGTTACTATCTCCAAATCACTCCCGACGATGAGCATATCATCCACATAGAGGCAGATAACCACCATCTTCCCTTCAGCGACCTTGATGTATAGGCACTTGTCAGACTCACTAACTTGATACCTATTGTTGCGAACAACCCCATTGAACTTCTTATGCCAGAGTTTCGGTGCCTGCTTAAGTCCATATAGAGAGTTAATAAGTTTATAAACTTTCCCAGCTGGAGCATCAAGTCCTTCTGGTTTCTCCATGTAGATCTCTTCTGTGAGGTCTCCGTTAGGAAAGGTAGTCTTCACATCCATCTGATGTATGACGAATATTTTTATCACTACCCATGCGATAAGCACTCTGATAGTAGTGATCCTGCAAACTGGTATATAGATATCAAAGAAGTCTATTCCTTCTCTCTAAGAGAATTCTTTCGCCACCAGTCTTGCTTTGTACTTCTCAATAGTACCATCAGGACGAAGCTTCTTCTTAAAGATCCTCTTACAACTGATAGGCCTTTCACCTTTAGGTACATCTACCAGCTCCCACGTGTGGTTTTGGATTAATGAATCCATCTCATCATCTATAGCTTCTTTCCACAGAAGAACGTCTATTGACTGTATTGCTTCTTGAAAAGTCTGTGAGTCTCCTTCCACATTATAGGTGATGAAATCATCTCTAAAATCTTTCTGTCTCCTGACACACTTGGAAGGTGGTTCAGTAACTCCTTCATCACTAACACTTTCAGTTTCTCGCGAAACTTGCTCCTCTGGTGCATCTGACGTACTAACATTCTCTGCTATATCTTTGAACAATAATCCATTATCTTTGATAAACTTATCCTAAAAGAATTCTGCATCCTGAGATTTGATGATGGAGTTGGTTCCAAGGTCAAGGAACCTGCAAGCATCACTATCTTCAGCAAAGCTAAAAAACACACATATGTTTGCCTTTGTTCCGAGCTTAGGCCTTCTGATATCTGAAACTCGAACATATGCGAGACACCCCTACACTTTAAGACTATCCAAAGGATCTAGATATCCCAACCATAACTGATGAGGAGTACTATCAGTTTTGGAATAGGGTACTCTGTTCAGGATCCAGTTTGCCATCAGTAAAGCCTCTACCCAATAACATGTAGGTAGACCGGATGTGATTAGCATCGAATTCACCATTTTGGTTAATGTGCGATTCTTCCTTTTTGTAATTCCATTAGATTGTGGAGAATACGGAGTAGTAGTTTCAGTAATAATTCCATGCCCCTTAAAGTATGCCTCCGACTCCTTAGATCAGTACTCTCCTCCTATGTCACTCCTGAGTCTTTTCACCTGAAGTCCAAGCTGCTTCTCCACTCGAGTCTGAAACTCAACAAACTTGGTAAATGCTTCATATTTAGATTTTAGCAGGTAGACGTGGCAGAAGCGAGAGTGGTCATCAATGAAGGTAATGAAGTACTTGATGCCGCCTTGAGTGATGAAGCTCTTGAAATAATCCTAACTTAGGTTTGTTACTCCCATATTTGGAAGTAATCCTAACTTCTCCATGCTAGACAGCTTTCTATAATTTACATGTCCTAGCCTATTGTTCCATAATACAGAGGAGTAAACAGAAGAGGATATTTCATTTAAAACTGAGTTGGGTATAATAGTACTGATCTTATACATTCCATCAGTACGATATGCATTACCAAAATACATTTTCTTAAAAGATAATACAGTCTTTTCTCCTTGGAAATCCATGCTCATATCGGAGTCACACAACAGGCTTCCAGAGACTAAATTTTTGGCAATCGAGGGAACATGTTTCATATCCTTCAATGTAAAAGTCTTCCGTGAAGAAAGAGTAAGCATCATAGTCCCAGTTCCAAGAACAGGAACCATAGAACGATTAGCCGTTGATACGTTCTCTTTGGCAGCAACATAGGAAGAGAACAAATCTCTGTTGGAGCAGACATGATAGGTAGCACTTGTATCTAACCACTAACCAGAGACTTTGTTGGGAGTTATCACCTAAAAGAGCATAGCCACACAATTGTCATGTTGATTAACATTGTGTAATATTCCCTTCTTTGGTGCTTTACAGTCTTTGGCAAAATATCCTTGCTTCCCACAATTGAAGCATTTGCCGCTCTTCTTAAAATATTTCTTCTGAACATTCAGGTTCTTCGGATTATGATTCTTCTTTTTTTAAAAGACTTCTTTTTCTTAGAAGAACTGGTACCCTTCTCAGAGTTAGTAGCCACCATATTAGCAGACGCCTTCTATTTAGCTAGGAGCCCATTCTTTGTGCGAGTCTGAATCTCGTCCTCGATCCGAATGAACCTCTTCAAATCAGATAAAGTCATCTGTCTTTTCCTTCTTTGAATGTCCATGGAGAACGACATCCAAGATGGAGGAAGCTTGTTGATAATTACACCAGAAATGAAGGTTTTGACAAAGACTGATCTTTTCATCCTTTAGCTTCATAACAAGCTTTTCGAGTTCTTTAACTTGAGGCAAAACCTCAGTGTCATCTTCGAACTTGAAGTCCAAAAATTTGTCAATGAGGTGAGACTTGGAAAGCTTCTCCTCATCCATGTATTGCTTGTCCAGAGCATTCCAGATTTTCTTTGCAGATGGCTTGTTGGTGTAAGCATCTACCAGATGACCAGCCAGACAGTTAAGGAGATAACTCCTGGAGAAATGATCATCTTTAGCCCAAGAGGCTTCAGTCTCTGAGTCTTCTTCAAAGTCAGGTTTCTCCTCAAAAATCACATAGTAGATTTTAGGAGTTGCATCCCAAAAATCACTTTTCGACGTCATGCGTTAAAGTTAGATCCATCAAAGTTTTCTACCTTGAGACAGTCCACTTTAAGAGTCCTCGCATGATCCATTAGTAGATCTGAAAATATTGCTTTAAGAGTCCACTCTAAGAGTCCTCGCATGATGTTATTTTAAATTTTTTTCAGTTAACTACTGTGTGTTTGTGAAACGCTTTGCTTAAAGCAATATTTGACCTACTCCGGTGCAAGGATCCCAAGACCAAATAGCTTCCAGGAACAGCAGTACAGTACTTTGGTGTGCACCAACCCAGTACTGTCAAGATCTCCTCGATCTATAAGACCTTTCGGTCAAGGTAAAAGTTCACCTCGATCTCAGAATCTTTCGGTTCAAAACCTTTCTGTTTAAGGGCAAGTTCTTGCGAGCACAACTTCTGCAGCAGCAACACAACAACAACAACTAAAATGTCAATCTGACGTTCGTTTTTCAAGCTCGCGTGTGTATACCGACGTTCGTATTCCACGCTCACGAGGTTTTCAGCAACCACCAAGAGTTGCCCAAGGGCGCTATTTATAGGCTTCTAAGGCCAGCTCAAGAGTCACTAGCAATTAATGTGACTATTACAACTCTCAATGACAATTAAGATTGTAACATCAATGTATTAAATTGCTCTAAATGCTATTATAACTGCTGCATGCAGTAACTCCTGAATACAAGGCAATCAATGGACACGTTGCTATGAAATGTGAGGGGCACGACTCAGCAGATCAGACGAAACTCGTTTGACAAACGAACGTCGTCAAACAGGCGAACCTCGTCGAACGAGCGAACATCGTCAAACAAGCGAACCTTGTATGACAGACGAACCTCGTCGAACGAGTGATCCTCGTCGAACAGGCGAACCTCGTATGACAGACGAACCTCGTTGAACGAACGAACATCGTCAAACAGGCGAACCTGGTATGACAGATGAACCTCGTTGAATGAGCGAACCTCGTCAAACTACGGGAACACTAGGGTCACACCCTCGTACGAATACGTAGCTCGTCCGTATGCTGCGAAGCAGCCTCCGTGACAGCCAACGTGATGTCACCTCGCCCCGATGCCTCCGTGCGCAAGTGCGCCTAACAAAGCGCCAGTTAGCGCCTCAGCCCGATTAGCCCCGATCCCCAGCTCATTGGCCCACAGCCCACGGTCCATGACCCATGACCCACGACCCACTAAAACTTATGAGGGGTTAATTCAAATAAAACACTTCTCGGCTTGCCGTTGGCAAGACTCAAACAAGGGACCTTTTGAAACACAAAAATATAAACTTTCCACTAGGTTACTAAGCATTTATGAAAAGTACTTGTAGTTAATATATATATAGTTTGAAAACTCATTTTGGAAAACAGTTTTGACCAAAAAATCCAATATATGTCACCTTACTACCAAGCACAAAAATTTGTTCTTGGTACCAAGCATACACATTTTTCTTCTATAGGGTATAGCATCCCGTTATCCTTACCCTAGTTGTTACATTTATATTCTACTAGTAATCTAGCGCACACGATGCATGCATGAAAAAAATTGGGTGATTTGTTAGTTTTTTATTAAATTTTACAACTTCTAAGATATTTTGATTGATTACTTGTGTAAAAGTATTTTCGATGTTTTCTTCCAAGTAAGAAGATATTTTATTTAATCAAGTGTGAGGGTATTTCACTTTGCTTAATAAAGTGTGAGTATTTCTATAGTTTTCTCCAAGCGGGTAAATGGCATTTTTTTAAAATTTAAAAATGCGAGCCACAAATCAGAGGGGAAGCTTTACTTAATATATAGTAACAGATTTATTTCGTTATTCTTTCGTATCTTTCCTTTATTTATGGGTCCTCTTCTACGAGGATAATTAAATCGTTAGATCCTTTTTAAGTCTAAGTTGGATTTTATTTATTGAAGTAAATAAGAAAAAGGAACCTGACATGCATTGTAACTCTCCTGTGCTTCACTGCTCATATTTGTTCCTGAAACTTATTTATAATTTTATACCAGAACTTGTACGTACCCACACCATTAACCAACTTGTGGGTAACCTAATCTGAAATCAAATTAAACTATTGAAATAATCCTATTTGAAACAAATCTACTCATACTTCACCAAACCAAATCTCACCTCAATCTATTATGTCATAAAACACTTAGGATATATATATCATACTTAGAAAATACTCATATTTCATGTTTCTTGGTGGGTTGTTTATTTCATTTTCAAGCAAGCCTTATGTGAGAACTTGTGTCCTGCATAAGCTTGTGGCTGTTGGTTGAGATTACATGGGAAACCTTAATGTAGTAATTACATGGTTATTTAGGGATATCGTGTAATCTCAATTGCTTATCGCAAGATTATCTATGTAGATACGCAGATCTTAGGGTCACCCGTGTAATTACACCTGTCCTAGGATACCGGGTTGTAAAAATCTCAATGTATCATCTCATATCTATTATCATCCTTTTCAACATGCTCATTAAGATCTCCTCCTATAAACAATTTCCCTGCTATTGGAATTTCTTGTGATGTTATCCCAAAACTACCTATTAGCATTCTCGGACAACTCCACCTATGACATATAAGCACTATATAACAATAGTAACAACCCCTATATCTAAGACAATTTTATTAGTATTATTCTATCTCCACTCTTTCTACACCTACGATACTATCTTTTTATTATGTTATCTACAAGCATTCCCACTCTGTTTCTATTTTTCTCATGTCCTATATGCTAAAGTTTATTCTGAATTTTTTTAATTTCTCTAGATATTTCACCTACCATTTAGTTTCTTGTAAATGTGCTTATGGTCCAAGTAGCTAACCTAACTCTGCTCTCTTATAAAAATCTCCTAACCTTTTCTTTCATATGACGTTCTAGATTACGCCTAATGCTATTTGGCAGCCTATTAGAGGAATGCAGTTTCTTAAAACACACCTTTGTTTACTTAACATTATACCTAGGTAACATCAACATAACACGTCGCTTCCACAGAGCACCCTAGCAAGCAACCATTGCCTACTTATCATTTGTTGATGCCAGTAATCTATTAGGGGATCATTTGTTGATGCCAGTAATCTATTAGGGGATCATTTGTTGATGCCAGTAATCTAACAGGTGGTTTAGTTAAGGATTAATGTGGGGTTGGAGTCCTCAAGCTTCCTCTCTTGGCGAGGGGTCAGCCCCCGTCGCTTACTCGGTCGCTGATGATGTCGTTGCTACTGTTATGGCTGATGTTACTGCTCTAGCCACCTTCTTGTAGGATCGGGCATCTTCCACGTTCATGTACCCATGGGTCTTAGCCATTAGCTGCTCATAGCTGGTGACTCGTTTCTTAACGAGCGAGTAAGCTAGCTCATTGCTCTCTAGGCCGACCACGATGGCTGACATCGTGATCGCGCAACTAGCGTCATCGACTACCAGTCTTTTGTCCTGAAACATTTTAAAATAGTCTCTAAAGCTCTTTCCATGCTCTTGCCTCGTCTGCATCAAAACATGGGAAGGCAGCTTTGGCTTGTTGTCGACCAGGAAGTGATGCATCAACTTTTGACTGAGCTACTCAAAGCTATTGATGGACTTCTTTAGTAAGGAGTTCCACCATAGCTTGGTTCTTACTGACAAAGTGATAAGAAAACACCTACAAATGATTAGCTTCGGTGCATGTAGCATTGTCATCATATCATAATAACTCTGGGCATGCTCGGCTAGATCTCCTTCACCTTTGTACTTCTTCACGTGAGACATCTTGAATTTATCACAAGTAGCATTCAAGATGCTGTCGATGAGGGAAGTGTTCCCCCAGTGGCTTCAGCAATTGACTGAAAGGTTCGGTCATAACCAGACGCGAGATTAGTGGTCAAGGGGCCATGAGCGATATAAGGAAGTTGAGGGATGCGTGATGCTGACCCTGTAGGATGCTCTCGAGCATCATGACCATATCTAGGGATCTCCCTTGTTGCTTCCAAGTAATGCTGATGCTATCGAGGAGGGATCAGAAAACAAGTTTGTTGGGGAGGTGGGAGAGAGACGTGCTCGACATAGTCTTCTTACTGTCCAACCTGGGCTGCATGCCTAGGCTGTAGAGGAATGAATGGATGACTGACTGGAGGTGGAGGAATGAATGATGATAAGGGTTGTTAGGGAGGAATTCGGCTGAGGAGTTTATTGGTGAACGTATCAAATTGTTGCTGAAAAGATTGAGAGATCCTCTGCATGAATTCCTCCAACTAGGTCTGAGTAACATAGTCCGCACGCGATTCTTCAGGGAGTGGGTTGAAAGTTCAACTAGGATGCTCAGAATCAGACATCTCATATGAAGAAGGATGACAGGACCCATGGTGAGCGCTAAACTGTTAATGTCAATTATCTAACATGGGTTTTAGTTAAGGATTAATGTGGGTTGGAGTCCTCAAACTTCTTCAAATGGCTGGTCTGGGAGCCTGATGTCTTCCCTGCATATGAAAAACTCGTAAGAGGCCAGAGTTGTATTCTTTTGTTATTCCTCTAATGATCAAGTCAATATATGAACTTGAATGGGAAAATGGAGATGATGAAGAAGGTTTTAAAGTTGTGCGAAAAAACCAGAGAGCTACCTAGAGTTGCATGGCTTTCTTTTATAGAGGATCAGAAGGGCAAATATGTAACTTGAGCCGAGTCCAGGCTGGCAACTCACTCGGCAGACAACTAATAGGTGTTTGTTGCTAGCAAAGATGGGTCATCCATATGGTTAGTGCAAAGCGACGACAGGTGTTTGTTACTGACTGAGTTTGATGAGTCATAAAGAGTATGGAGGCTAGAGCAATGATGACTTTAACAGAGCAGTTAATGCAAATGTAGTTGGTTGTCGGCGGGGGGTTCGAGGATACGTCGCCTTTCTAGTCGTCCCATTGAAGACCGACAAACACTGCCTTTTCTACGAAAGTTATCAACTGATATAGTAGGCCGAGTGGGGATACTCATAAGATCGATCTGGTGGGTAGGTCGATAAGTACCATTTTTTTAGTCAGCCTCGAAAGTTCTCAACTCGAACAGGAGAGAAGGGACACCACCTTACGACAAGGGGCGACTTGGTTTGGTGAGAAGGGACGAGTCGGTTAGGAGAGAAGGGATGCCTATCTCGGCCTGGTGAGAAGAGACTCTTGTCTTGGCTTGATGAGAAAGGATGTTTGTTTCGGCTTGGCGAGAAGGGACGCCTTGTTTGGTTTGTCTAGGTCGGCTTGGGGTGCAGTCTACTTGAGACAAGTGTCAGCCGGTTGAATATTGATCAACACTTATTTCTATGGCACAACATTATTGTATCAGGTTAGCACAACGCAACACATTAGGATAGGGCGCCCCAATGAATATTCAATAGGATTCACGTCATGTGAATACAATAATATTTTACACTTGTTGTCAGTTACCTAACTAAAGCCTCCTTTATCCTGACTTGGGACATGCATGACTAGCAAAATAATAATAATAATAAAGCACAACTCTGGTGGCGTTGCCTCTATGGTTTACGATACTTTTCTTTAATAGAAAAATAAAGTAGATTTCTAAGAGGACTGAAATTACCGGAACTAAAAAGTATCAATACTATTCTAAAAAATGATTGTGAAAACTAATCGGTTAAATGTGGGATTAAACCATATTCATTTCCTAATCAAATCTGGCTCAAATATCATTACTAAAAGTAGCAAAAAATTGGCATAAAGTCTGATATTTCAATCCTAAGGGAATTTCGCTAATCGAACAGCAGCAAACTAAACTTAGGTGGGTTTGGTTGGTTCCGATCTTGAAAAATACACGACTTTCATATATTATATGTTTGAGTCTGACTTACTAGTTGGGATACAGCCCGATTTTGAGCAAGTGGAAAACCCTTTCCGGCCTCCCCCTTAGCTTTTATTTGTCCAATCGCTCCATTAATTTATCCGCAGGGCGTTCTATATCCGAGTCAGTTTAGTCATTTGAGAACACGTGATACTTACATTGCAAACTTATTACGTTCTTTTGCATAACGTTGTTTTCAAGGAACGTTTGTCTTGTATCTTTTGCTATTGTCATTCAATGAGCAGGAGTCCTTGGTGTTCTCAAGCATAAAACACGCTACGGAATAATAAGAGTGTAGCTTGTGCCTATTTACAATGTTAAATCATCCCGTTCATTCCCTGGAGGCCCTGAATCAATGGCGTAGTGTTTATTATTCATATGTTAATCATAAGTTTCCCTCAATATGATTACCTGAATGCTTGCTGATTAATCCAAGCTCACGTTTAGCCGTTGGCTTGGTCCCTCTCTCATCTACCTCCATTGAAAATTCCAAGTATATATGGTAGTCAGTCAACATGTGTAGCAGGCTAAGCTTAGTTGCCGATAAGAAGTGTGAATGTACATGTGTTTTAAATCAATTAGATTATTGCAAACGCAATCAATAAAACTCGATCGAAACTATTATATTTGAACAAGTTGAATATTGAATTAATGCGATCATTATATAAATAAGTGCAATCATAAATTTTAAAAATGTAAGAGTGGTATAGTAAGAAGAATATATCAGTCTTAGTTTAAGATAAGTTGACTTGCTAAATGGTTGTGCGTGGCCTGCATCTTTCATGAAAGTTATGTTGGATTTTTTGGCAAAACCACTTTCTAAAAATGAGTTTTCAAACTATGTACTTATTAATTACTAGTATTTTTAGAAATTCTTAGTAGCGTAACGAAAAAGTTAAAGTTTTGGTGTTTCAAAAGGTCCTGTGTTTGAGACTTGCCAACGGCAAGCCGAGAATTGTTTTTATTCAATTAATCTCTCATAAGTACTAGTGGGTCATGGGTCGTAGGCTCGTGGGCCGTGGGCCTGTTAGCTCGTGGGTCAATGGACCAGGGATCGGGGCTAATCGGGCTGACGCGCTAAAGTGACGCTTTGTAAAGCGCACTTTGCACTTCGCACCGAGGCATCGAGGCTAGGTGGCGCCCTTTGGCTGCCACTGTGGCCGCCGCACAAGTTGCCTCACAGCAAGGGAACGCGACCCTCGCGTTCGCGAGGCTTGACGCGACCCTCGCGTTTTGTAGAAACGTGAACCTCGCGTTCAAACATTACTACATGCAGCAATTAAGCCTGCATGCAGCAGTTACAACAATCATTCATTTACTGTTACAATCATAATTGACATTATGATTTGTAACAGTCATATTTATGACTGTTTGTGACCCTTGAGCTGGCCTTAGAGGCCTATAAAAGTGCCCCTTGGGGTAGCTCTTGGAGATACGAAAAACACATTGAAGTGTTTAAGCTGTTGTGCTGTTGCTACAGAGTTTGAAAGCATGCAACCTTTAGTCTGTGCCCGAAGAAACAGAACCCTAAACTGAAATGTTATTACAAATCGAAAGATATTTATCTTAACCGAAAGGTTTTTGAGCCGAAAGGTTTTAACAGATCACTAAGATCTTTGCCTGAACCGAATTGTTTAGCAGATCGAGGAGATCTTTATCTTGACCTAATGGTCTTATAGATCAAGGAGATCTTGACAGTATGATCGAGGAGATCTTGACAGTACTTGGTCAGTGCACACCAGTGTACTGTACTGCTATTCCTGAAAGCAGTTTGGCCTTGGGGTCCTTATACTAGAGTAGGTCAAATATTTTTTTAAGCACAACGTTTCGTAAACGCAAAGTAGCTAAACTTAAAAATATTTTGAAATATAGCACTTCAGCTCTCTAACAGATTTATTTGTTTTATTCCAGATTTATCCATAGGCGATAACATTCTTAAAGCAATATTTTTGATCTATCATGGATCCTGCAAGGACTTTTGGAGTGGACTGTCTTAAGTTAAAGAACTTTGACGGTTTCAACTTCAATGCATAGCATCGAAAAGTGATCTTCGGGATACAACTCCTAAAAATCTATTATGTGGCTTCTGAGGAGAAACCCGACTCTGAAGAAGATTCTGAGTATGAAGCCTCTTGGGCTAGAGATGATCACTTATGCATGAGTTATCTCTTTAACTGCCTGGCTGATTATTTAGCACATGCTTACACCAACAAGCCCTCTGCAAAGGAAATCTGGAATGCTTTGAAGGACCAGTACAAGGATGAGGAGAAGCTATCCAAGTCTCATCTTATTAACAAGTTTCTAGACTTCAACTTCAAAAATAACACTGAGGTTTTGCCTCAAGTCAAAGAGATTCAAAAGTTTGCTATGAAGCTGAATGATGAAAAGATCAATCTTTGACAAACCTTCATTTCTGGTGCAATTATCAACAAGCTGTTAGCCTTCTTGTTTTGATGATGTTTAACAAATAATTTACAACTAATGTTGTTTGTCTAGTGCTTGTGTTATCTATTCATTGTAGACAAACAACTAGTTGGAGGTTTGATGGATTGAGCCTACACGATCATATCAAGAGAAGGTTGGTGGAATAGTGGAGTGAAGCAATGCACATTCAAGTCAAGATCCAAGTTCAAGCTTCATCCACAAGATTACCAAGAAGAGCTTCATCGAAGATCAAGATAGCTTGGGTA